>JARYZH020000577.1:0-27609 GCA_030021035.2 Notholithocarpus densiflorus
TTTTTTTTTTTTTTTTAAGTGTAGCTTCTGCCAAGACTTACGATGTACTTATCTTTTGTATTTAAAGAATAGACTTGTCTTTCCTACTTTTTGTATTTATACCTTTGCCATTTGCTTTCGTTAAAAATTGAGATAACTTCCTATTTACAAGCTAAGGCTTTTCATAAAATATTTGTAACGGATGAGCTTATCATGCTCTTATTTTAAGGACTGACCTTTTCGTGATAAAGAATGACAGCAAAAACTTGTTATAACTTAAGATCCATTGAATACTTTATAAAAAATACTAGGAAATTAATTCAATTGTATATGGTCAGAGGGCCCTGCAATAACTTAGGATTCATTTTATCATTCTAATAAACTGTTATTGTCTACTAACACATAAGTGTATTAACTTCCCCAAAGCATCTGGTCCGAGGACATCAGGCATGACTAAGGTTCTGTTTAAACACTTTTATAATAAACATAAGTGTAGTAATTTCCCCAAAGCATCTGATCCGAGGACATCAGGCATGACTAAGGTTCTGTTTAAACACTTTTATAAAAAACATAAGTGTAGTAATTTCCCCAAAGCATCTGGTTTGAGGACATCAGGCATGACTAAAGTTCTGTTTAAACACTTTTATAATAAACATAAGTGTAGTAATTTCCCCAAAGCATCTGGTCCGAGGACATCAGGCATGACTAAGGTTCTGTTTAAACACTTTTATAATAAACATAAGTGACAGGAATTCCCACCTCTTCACACAACACACGAGTTTAATGATAAAGGAAATTCTTATTAATAATAATACCTTTTCAGGTTGTTTACATTCCAAGGACATGGTATTACACGTTCGTCTAAATCTTCCAAAAAATATGCCCCTATATCTGCTTCAGAGATGATGCGATATGGTCATTCCCAATTGGGCCCTAGCTTTCCCCATGCTGGGTTTTTTGCAGTGCCCAGAACTTTCCTCAAGACTAAGTCACCAGGCACTAGTGGCCTTAGCCTTACTTTAGCGTCGTATCCTTGCTTAAGTTTGTGTTGGTAGTACGCCAATTGGACCAGTGCATTTTCCCTTCTTTCTTCAACGAAATCTAAGCTTCTTTCTAGCAGATTATCATTATTATTCGAATTGAACGAGCTGCTTTTTAGCGTTGGAAACCCTGTTTCCAAAGGAATGACAGCTTCGGCACCATAAGTCATCGAAAAGGGGGTTTCCCTCGTTGACCTGCGAGGTGTGGTTCGATAGGCCCACAGGACATGCGGCAGTTCTTCCACCCATCTCCCTTTTACATCATCTAACCTCTTTTTCAATCCGTTTACTATGACTTTGTTAACGGCCTCGGCTTGTCCGTTCCCTTGGGGATAAGCTGGGGTGGAATATCTATTCGTAATTCCCTATTCGCCGCAGTATCTCCTGAAGGCCTTATTATCAAACTGAAGACTATTGTCCGAGATAATAGTACGAGGGACCCCGAACCGAGTGACGATGTTCCTCCAAATGAATTTCTTAGCGTCCACATCCCTAATGTTTGATAAAGGCTCAGCTTCAACCCACTTAGTAAAATAGTCAGTGCCGACCAGCAGATATCTCTTGTTTCCTGCTGCTTTGGGAAAAGGCCCGACAATATCCAAGCCCCATTGAGCAAATGGCTAAGGGCTGGTTAGTGGATTAAGGATCCCTCCTGGTTGGTGTATGTTTGGTGCGAATCTTTGGCATTGGTCGCACTTCTTAACGTACTCATGTGCTTCTCTTTGCATATTTAGCCACCAGTAGCCTTGCGTGATGGCCCTATGAGATAAAGACCTGCCTCCAGTGTGGCTCCCACAAATCCCCTCGTGTAGCTCTTCTAGGATGACCTCTGTCACTTCAGGATGAATACACAGTAGATATGGTCCGGCAAAAGAGCGCTTGTATAATTTTCGATCTTCGGACAACCAGAAGCGAGGTGCTTTTCTTCGTATTTTTTCTGCCTCCAATTTACTTTCCGGCAAGAGGTCTTCTTTAAAAAATAATATGATGGGATCCATCCAGCTAAGTTCCACTCGGACCTGACAAATCTGGGCCAACTTCCCCCCTGCCTCCGTGGGCTTGTACAAGTCTTCTACGAGGATAATTCGAGGTAAGCTCTGCGCCGAGGAGGTTGCAAGTGTAGCCAGAGAATCTGCATGCGAGTTACTACTTCTAGGGATGTGCAGCAGACTGAATGATTCAAATTTTAACCGTAACTGTTTAACTTGACTTAAATACTTCTGCATTCTTTCATCCATTGCCTCTAATTCACCCTTGACTTGACCAACAACTAATCTGGAGTCTGAAAATATTTTTACTTCTTTTCCCCCCATCCTTTGAACCATGGTCATTCCTTCCAGCAGAGCTTCGTACTCGGCCTCATTATTGGTGGCTAAGAAACCCAACCTCAACGATTTCTCTATTGTGAGTTATTCAGGAGAGATTAGGACCAGTCCCAATCCAGAGCCCCTTTGATTTGCTGCACCGTCGACATACACTTTCCAGCATAGGGGTTCTTGCAGTGAGACGATGCCAACCGATTTTTCATCCATGTGCTGCGGTGCTGGCACATTCTCTAACGAGGCTTCAGCAAATTCGGCTACCAGGTCTGCGAGGATTTGACCCTTGACAGAGGTGCGAGGCATGTACTTGATGTCAAAAGCCCCTAGAATTGTACCCCATGTAGCAATCCTGCCGGTATAGTCAGCACTTCGAAGTACAGCCCTAAGGGAGTTGAGTTAAGATGATGACAATGTGTGCCTGAAAATAGTGGGGAAGCTTCCGCGTACCATGTACCACAGCCAAGATGGCTTTCTCCAATGGTAAATAACGCACCTCGGCCTCATGTAACGATTTGCTAACATAGTAAATCGGCCGTTGCACGCCACCGTCAACTCGGATCAACACCAGACTTACAGCATGAGGGGCCACGGCGATGTAGGCGAACAGAACCTCATCCTCCTGAGGACTGGACATGATGGGAGGCTGAGAAAGATACTCCTTAAGCTGCTGGAAGGCCTTAGAGCACTCCTCGGATCACTCGAATCCCTTCCACTTTTTCATCAAGAGGAAGAAAGGCCGGCATCTGTCTGCTGAACGAGAGATAAACTGATTTAAGGCGGCAATCATTCCAATAAGTTTCTGGACCTCTTTGGGATTACGAGGAGAGTGTAAATTGTTAATCGCCTTAATTTGATCGGGGTTGACTTCGATTCCTCTGTGGGTTACCATGTATCCCAGGAATTTGCCCGATCCCACACCAAACGAGCACTTGGAAGCATTTAGGCGCAACTTGTGTTTCCTCAAGATTTCAAAGATGCTTCCGAGGTCATCAACGTGCTCGGACACCACCTTGCTCTTCACCACCATATCGTCTATGTAAACCTCAATGCTTCTTCCTAATTGAGGCTCGAACATTCTCGTCATCATCCTTTGATAGGTTGATCCTGCGTTTTTTAGACCGAAAGGCATCACCTTGTAATGGTAGTTTCCGATGGGGGTGACAAAAGCAGTCCTCTCCTGGTCTTCCAAGGCTAAGGGTATTTGGTGATATCCTTGAAAGGCGTCCAAGAAGCTCATCCGAGGATGTCCCACTGTCGCGTCCACCAACTGATCTATTCGTGGCATGGGGAATGGATCTTTTGGGCAGACCTTATTTAGATCGGTAAAGTCCACGCACACTTGCCACTTGCCACTCTTTTTCTTTACCACCATAGTATTAGCCAGCCATTCAGGGTAAAACACCTCCTTGATAGCCCCTGCTTGCTTAAGCTTTCTCACCTCTTCCTTAACAGTATCTACATGCTCCTTAAATGGGCGCCGAGGTGGTTGCTTTTTTGGAGTAATGGATGAGTTAACGTTTAAGTGATGACAGATAAAGGTCGGATCCACCCCTAGGGCCTCGTAAGCGCTCCAGGCGAATACATCAACGTTCTTCTTAAGAAATTCTATCAACTCCTCTTTCTCGCGAAGCGGCAACTGGGACCTGACTTGAAAATATTTCTCCAGATCATCCCTTATAATGATCTTCTCTAAGTCATCACATTTTGCCTCCTCGGAATGCCCATTGATAGGCAACTCTAGAGTTTTTAATTGCTATGAACTTCCCTCAGCAGCTATCGACGATTCAACCTCAGGTTGATGAGATATGGCGGCCACCAAGCATTGTCTAGCCATGGACTGGTTTCCAAGGATTTCTCTAACCTGACCCTCGGAAGGGTACTTCACCCTTTGATGCAGAGTAGAGGAGACAGCCCCTAGAGTGTGAAGCCAAGGTCTGGCCACAATAGCCGTATACGGTGAATAAACGTCCATCACAATGAAATCAACCTCCACCACCTCAGGACCGGTTTGTACAGGTAGCCTAATCTGACCTTTCGGCATAACGGTTCTTCCCTATAAACTAACTAAGGGCGAGTCATAGGCGGTTAGATCCTCGGACTTTAACCCAAAACCTTTAAACAGGTTGGGATACATAACCTCCACGGCACTCCCTTAGTCCACCAACACCCTCTTCACATCATACCCACCTATCCTAAGTGTAATCACCAAGGCATCGTCATGGGGTTGGATAGTTCCGACCTTGTCCTCGTCTGAAAAACCCAGAACTGGTTGGATTTCCATCTTGGTTCTCTTTGACTTAAGATTATTATCCTCGGCGAGTGACCGAGCCACAAACATCACTCTGTACGGACAGGATCCTGTTCTCTTGGGGGCAGCGAAGATGACATTTATCGTTCCTAGGGGGGCCTGAGGAAGCTCCTCTTCTAGAATCAAACCCAGCCTGTCCTGCTTGGCTGCTGGAATGATACAACAGATCTTTCAATCTTCCTTCTCGGACCAACTAATCCAAATGGTCCCATAAATTCCTGCAATCTTCAGTAGTATGTCCTTAATCTTGATGATATTGGCAATAGAGGTTTTGGTTACGCCTCATAGCGTTCCTAGCCATTTTGTTCGGCCATTTAAAGAACGACTCGTTCTTAATTTTTTCCAAAACCTGATGAACTGGTTCTCGGAATACCGCGTTGACAGCTTGGGTGTTGGAGGAATCTGACTGCCCGACGAACTCTCTCCGAGGCCGATTGTTACTGAATCGGTCCGACCTGAAATCCCTACGCTCCTGAAGGTTAACCTTTGTTTTACCCTTTCCTTGCTGCTGGTCTTCTTCAACTCTTTTGTACTTGCTTATTCGATCCATAAGCTGACGCACACTGGTGACAGGTTTACCAGTGAGGGACTTCCTTAATCCATGCTCTGTAGGTAAGCCGCCTTTAAAAGTACTGATGGCCACGTCCTCAAAGTCACCATCTATTTCATTGTACGTCTCCCAATATCTGTCCGAGTACGTTTTCAGGGTTTTCCCTTCCCGCATGGACAAAGACAATAAAGAATCCAAAGGGCGAGGTACCCTACTGCATGTGATAAAACGAGAGCCAAAAGCCTGCGTAAGTTCCTTAAAGGAATTTATGGAGTTAGCTTTCAACCCATCGAACCACCTCATGGCCACGAGTCCCAAACTGGAGGGAAAAACTTTGCACATCAAAGCCTCGTCCCTAGAGTAGACAGCCATTTTCTGGTTGAACTGGCTTATGTGCTCTACTGGATCTGTTCGGCCGTAGTAAGTGGTGAAAGTGGGTTGATGGAATCGCCGAGGAAGTTCTGCCCTTTCAATCTGCCGCGTAAAGGGGGATCTAGAGATTTGATTTAACGCCTTGCTCATGGCGTCATTTTCTAGGCCCTTAAGAGGCGGACTCTTACGTTTCCGCTTATGAACGTTTTCCTCGTCATAGGAAAAAGACTCGCTCGGTGGTATCCTAGACCTGCGTCTGTACGTAACATCCTCTTCATCATTGGAAGAAACGCCAGAACTAGAAGGAGCTCATCGTTGGTGTGCATGGCGTAGCTCCCGCTTTAAATCATCGATTTCCCTCTGCATGGCCCTGTTACTCCGCTCCTGAGGGAAGTGACTCCCCATTTGTGGGTGACTTCTGCTAGTCTGTGTGGTATGCGGGCTACCCTCCCTATCTCTTCTACGTTCAAGATTATGGAAGGCATCTTGTTAATGGGAGCCCCTAGATTCCTGCTGATGGGGACCTGATCCTACCATGGTCAAACGTTGCACTCACTATTACACAAATTCTTTCCCACAGACGGCGCCAATTGTAGGGTAACAAATTGTACACTCAAGTCCAAAACATGTAGGACCTGGGCCCAATAAGTCCGTTGCAATAAATTTGTAGAAAGTTGGTTAAAGAATTAGGTACGAATGGCGTGGATTACGTTCAACCTATTCTTAAAAACAAACTAAAAAGCTAATAGAAAGACTCAAAGCATATTGGGATGATTTGGTATAAGTAAGTTCTTGTTTCGATCCGAGGAGACATCATATTATGTAATTCACGTTCTTTTTCTTTTTTCTTTTTTTTTTTTTTTTTTTAATCAATCCCCCCTTCTCAATAGAGGGGGTGTTACACTATATAATCAACTTCTAGTCATCCTAACCTTACACTTGTCATTCATCTAAGGCGTCACTTGATACTTGTCCCATCAGACCTTTTCTTTGGCTTCCTTGTGAGCTGTGATAGTTTTGGTAGCACTGTTCAGAGGTCTTCTCCACATAAATGCGGCCAGAAAAGTAGTTGCAGGGTATTTAATGTGGTGGTAGCAGCCTTTCTTTAGATATTTTGGGATCTTTTCCTTTCCAGTAAGTTCACAAAGGCCATTTCTGTCATCGGGGATTCCAGGAGGATTACTCCAATCGATGGAATTCATCCTTGAACCGTACTCTTCTCATCCAAGGACTATACCCTCCTTGGACAGAATCTTCCGTTTCCTATGTATGAATCTTTTGAAAATAGAATATTTAATAAATGCCGCTCTGCTCGGCCCATGAGTCTTCCTCGGATTAAACCCACAGCCCAAGATGCATGGCTCTTAATTATTTGTCCCCACACCTAATAATATCTCAATAAACTCCCACTTGGATTTGGATTTTCAAATGTGCATTAGAATTGATTGGGAATAGTTGTGCCTATTTTTTAAGGGTGCTGTTAACGGGTGCTGCACAACTCTCGTTAATGTGATAAAAATTGAAATAAAATTTTCATGTCTTTTTAAGGATGTGGACAAAGTTGATTATGTAATAGGCGTGTGTCAGTGTAGAGTTGGAAAGTCAAATCATTTTACAACCGGACCAAAATTCCCTTGAACCCAAAATTGAAAAAGCGTGTTTTTTATCTCTAAATTACCCTCAGCCTTATTATGAACTCCCAAATTTATCCCCACTCTATAAGCACAAAATACACACAGAAAAGGCATATAGATAAAATTATAGCAACATCTGGGTATGGACAAGGACCTCCATCAGACCATCACTGATCTCACTCTAACATCAAATTTAAATTTTCTAACACCGTTGGGTCAAGATGATGAGTCCTCTGATGCATCATGTAACTTCAATTCCAATTTGGTTTTGGGGATACAGAGTGAGAAAGGAGTTGGTCTTGGGTGAAATTGAGAAAAATTAACTCTTAATGCTTTTCAATTGGCAGGTAAGAGGATGGATGAGAAATTTGAGAGAGTGGGTTCTTTGAAGATGTGTGTGCGTCAGTGCGCGAAGGAAAATGAAGAAATGTAGAAGAAATGAAGAAGAATGAAGATAAAGGTGCGGAGGAAAGCAGATAAAGGAGATGAAGAAAGTGGATATTTGTGAAGAAATGGGTGGATGAGAAAAAAAGAGGAAAAAAAATTAAAAAAGAAAAGAAAACAAAGGTCATACGTGGGTGGGTGTTAGGAAAGGGTATAAAAAAACCTTTTATTTAATAAAAAAATATAATTGAATATAATGATTGATGGGACTATGAAATATATACATTTCATGGTGTTTACCAATGCTAAGATATAATTAAGTACAAGTGATGCTACGTTTACAATATTTTTACAATAAATTATTGATGGTTAGTTGTTATTCGTTCAAATTTGAACCTAACATTAAGATTATTTTTTTGCCCCAATAATAACAACCAATAACAACCTGCCACTTAGAATTTGTTGTAAAAATATTGTGAAAATGTTGTGAACGTATCATTTCTCATTAAGTATAAAAGGCCTGATATTAAAAAAAAAAATTATGAAAGAAACTATAATCCCTTATATTATATTATATATAATAAAAGTTACGCTTAAACACGATGGCTGCATCAAGTGACTTCATCAAATTGTAAATTTTTTAAATTTTTAGATTTTAAGAAAAAATATATATAATTTTTCTTCTCCTATCATTTCTAAATGGATAAAAACCTTAAAGAACTAAATAAAAGTTGCTTCACATGATACAAATCTTAATTTGATTATAGTTGAATTACACTTGCTGTGCTTAATATGTCTCCGTGCAGTTTCCTTTAAGGATTATGCATGTATTCAAATTGAAATAAAATTATATTAACCTTAGACTTTTTGTTTAAAGTTGCAACGTACCAAACATTTGCATCTATGGATTGAGCTTTGAGATGTTTGTTTCCCAAAAAAAACAATGCATATGATCTCAATTTGCAATTAATGCTTCTAAAAGAAATTGCAATTAATGCGGTGACATATCATAATGTGGTGATATGGGGTACTACAAATCATATTTGCATCTACAGATCATAATGTGTCAAGAATCCTTAACCCGAACACAACCTATTTATTAAATAGGTCAACCTAATCCGACACGTTCAATTCGTTTAATTAACAAGTCATGTAAAGGTCAATACAAATGACTCATTTAATAATCTATTTGATTAATAGGTCATACCTAACATATATAATTTTTTATCAATTCTCATATATCTAAAATTAAAATTCAATTATAACTACAAATATAGTAATAAACATATAAAAACAAACCATTAATGAAGCAATAATATCAAAATAAATAATAACTTTATAAGCTAAACGGGTCAAACGGGTCTGACAAGTTTGCATGTTGAACATGAACATGACCCATTTATTAAACGGGTTAGCCGTGTCAACCCAAATATGACCTGAACCCATTTAATTGTAGACACTCGATTTTGCACCCATGATTTAATCAAGGAAGATGACTGAGGTGACCATCCATGTACAAAAAAAAAAAAATCATTGTTGCATCACATGCATCATTTTGTTCTTGCATCACATACATCAATTTGTTCTTGCATTACATCCAAATCGGACCGTCAGATCGAAAGATATCGCATGATCAAGTTTGCACGGTCAGCATGCATTGTATGGGGTGAAACCGATCACGGGTGATTAATTGAAATTAATTTTGATTGGTTGATGATTAAAATTAATTAAATGAATTTATGTGATTGGTGGAGTATTTTTCTTAAAATGAGATTTGTTGCATGGGATTAAAACAAATAAGCTGATAATATTTAAAGACCGTGGATAATTAGGCTTTTGGGATAGTTATATTCAAAATAATTAATTTAAAAGTCATAATTATCACTTTGGAATGAGATTATCATGAAAATAACTCTGAAATTCGTCCAAATACAGTCTTAGAGTTGGAAAACACCTCAAAAACGTGCTAATCAAGTAACAGATTTCAGATTCATGTTCTGAGGAACTTTTGGCATAGTAGAACTCAAAATTCGGACTAAGCTATTTCTGAAAAAGTTGTAGAGAGTCGAATTTCCTTCAGCTATCAAAATTTCAGCTTAATCCGAATTTTGAGCAAAGAGATATGATCAAAATACGAAACTGATTCTGATCTGAAAAATTAGCTTACTTATATTACATTACAGTCTAGATACTTATATTTTCGTAATTTATAGAATTTTTTTTGGTTGTATATGCAAGAAATTTATATATGGTTAACTCTTCTACTACTCTACATGTTAGCAAGTATAATGAAAAGATTTTTTGTTTTGCTGCTCATTTTTCAAGAATATTAACCATAATTAGTATAATTTAAAATATCATGATCTCAACCGGTCAAAATCAATAAGAGTACTTAGCTAACCAAAAAATTTAAGTATAACGCCATAATATTCTCAAAATAAAAATATAACACCCAAAAAAGAAAAAGAAAAAACACAAGAGAAGCATCAATTAAAAACTCAAAAATAACAAAATATTGGATTCAATCCCAATTCAAAAATACAAGTTCAAGAGCTTCTACCTAACATTTCAAACAAAATATTGGATTCAATCCCATTTCACTTGAAGTACATGTTTTCTTTTTCTTTTTTGCACCATTTGAGGAAGTACAAGTCTCTTTTTCCGGACACGTAGAGATGTTATGACCAACATGCTTGCAAAGCCCACAAGTCTTCTTTTGCTTTCCTAATTCTCTTCCGCCTTTCATTCTTTTTTGCTTTGGACGACCTTTTGTCTTTGATAGCGGAGGACAATTAATGAAACAATCTCCATTAATCACACCATTAACATTGGCATCAACCACATTTTCCTTACCTACTAAATTTTCATCATCCAACACTAGCAATTCTTTTTCACTTAATGAGGCTTCACAACACCAACGTGATGGTAAATACATTGGTGGAATATGGTAACAATCTTTGTGAAGGAATACACTGAGAATGTGACAACAAAGTATACCCCAAAATTCAAAATGTTTGCAACTACAATTAGTCACCTCACCATCCCATAAGACCTTGTGCTTTTGACTAGTTTCATCTTTATAATATTGTAGCACAAATTCAATACGGTTTTCTTGATGAACTGAATATTGTGTTGCTCTCTCAAACTCCTTTTGAAAATTTTTGAAACCATAAGGTGTCAAAACATTGTGTGCTTGGTCTTCTAATGGTGACAATGTTCTTAAAGAATAACCTCTAAATGTCTCTAACATTGTATCATGTGATTGTGTTTGCTCAATATCTTCAATGGCAAGATCAACCTAAGATTATAAATAATAAATTAAATTAAAAACTTTTATATGACATATAAAGACTACAAATATTAACAAATAAAAAAATAAAACAAATTATACAACAAAAGAAATCAATGGTAAGTATTGACTTACTTGTTTAATGAGTTGGATCAAATTTATGTGAGAACTAACAAACCGTTTAATAAAGGCATTTATACTTTCCGATCTTCTGGTTGTTGTCATTCCACCAAAAAAATGTCCACGAAGGTAACATGGTACCCAAAAGTGCTTGATTTGATATAAACCAATTACATGCTTGTTAGTAAGCATGTCATACTTTTCCATAACTTGAGTCCATTGACCCTCAAATTCTTCACATGAGTCTAACTTGTATAACTTGTAGAACTCTATGCACCAATTTGAATATTGATTACGAAGAATAGATGTAAACCAACCACTAAACTTAGCGGTAATATGCCATATACAAAATGCATGCTTTGTGAGTGGGAATTCTTTTGATATTGCTTCCATAATCCATGGATCTTGATCTGTCAAAATTGTCGTGGGTTGTTTCTTCATTAAACATACAAAGTTCTGCTAATAAAAAAATTTGTATTAAAACATGTAAACATTTCAAATGATTTGTATTAATATTATACCACTAATTAATTAAATAAAATGGAAAAACGGTTATACAAAGTTATAAGATAAATAGAGTACCTTCATTAGCCATCGAAAAGCACTAGTTTTTTCATTTCGAAGAAGTGCACAATCAAAGAGAATTGTCTTTCCATGATTATTGACACCAACAAAAATACCAAAAGGCATATCATAAGCATTTACCTTGTAAGTAGTATAAAAAACAACCACATCTTCATATTTTTGATACCAATCAAAACTATGAGGGTGCGACCAAAAAATATGCTCTAACATTTTCTCTTCATCAGTTGTGAATGCATATTGAAACTTAGAATTCCTTTCTTTAGCAACTTTACAAAATTGTAAGAGATCCATAGCATCATTCACAGCATGCATCTTTCTCATTTTCACATAAAGATTACGAATGTCCCGTTGAAAAAATGGAAGATGTCCATGTTTCACATTTTTCTTAAGTTCCATAACACGTATTATTTCTCTAATTGAAAGTCCAGCTTCTTTGTATAAGGGAATGTAATTTTTATCATCTTCAGTGATAACTCGATTGGCCGGAAGAAATCGTACACTTGAAGGGGACAACAATTCATGATTGTGATCTACAACAAAAATAGTGACATGCTATTCTTTTGGAAAAATGTCTATTGACTTTCGCAATACAATAGTTAGCCGAGCTTTGCATTCACATTTTAAAGACATTCTATTTCGTTGCTCCTTAGATGGATCCACCATTTTTAGTGGTTGCCTACCTTCCCGATGACAAAAGAAATTACGTCTTCCTATTTCCCCATTTTTTTTCTCCGAACGACCTTTTCGAATTGTAAAACCATTTCGATTTACATAATTTTTATAGAAAATGAAAGCTTCTTCTTCACTAAGAAAACATTGACCAACAAAAGGCTCAAATTCATTTTCTATTGAATGTATATCCTTATATTCTTCAATAACCCCCATCTCATCTATTGGACATTCATTCCAATCAACTATTTCCCCTCCACGTGGGTTATTATTTTTTCCATCCTTCGGAAACTCATTTAACTCAACACAATTCCTTGAAACACTTCTATGAATCTCACTTGCAATTAAATCATCATCAATTTGTGCTATATTAAAACAAGAATTAAAAAAAATCAATATCATATTATACGTTAAATGAAATATGGATTACAAATAAAATAAGAAATAATAGTACCTTCTTAAGGTAGTTCATTTAAGTCAAAGTAATTCAATGGTACAAGTTGATGAGTCTCACTTGCAACTAAATTGTCATCCATTTGTGCTACATTAAAACAAGATTAAAACAATCAATATTCAATATCATATTTTAGGATAAATGAAAAAAAAATTGATACAATAAAATAAAATAATAGTTCATTCTTGAAGTAATTCATTTAAGTTAAAACAATTCATTTTAACAACTTGATGAGTCTCACTTATAACTAAATTCTCATCCAACTAGATGAGTCTTAACTTGGTGCTATATTAAAACAAGATTAAAACAATCCACATCATATTTTAGGATAAATGAAAAAAAAAGAGATACAAATAAAAAAAGATTAACCTCATATTCAAATATATTTTAAAATAAATATGAATTTAATAAAATAAAATTATTGTACCTTGCAAAATAATTGCTTAATCCTTCATTGAACATTTGAACTTTTCTTCATCTTTTTTTTTTCTTTTTGAAGTGAGTTTGGTAATGGTAAAGTGAATGAAAGTGAGTTTGATATTGGTAAAGTGAAAGAAGATGAAGAGTAAAATATTGATAAAGTGAAATTGGGTGGGAAATAAAAAATGAAATGGAGGGAAATGTGTTAAAGGGGCATTTTTGTCCTACAATTACTGAAGAAACCAAGATACACGATTTACACCCACCAAAGCTGAAAAGTTAATTTTTGCCTATTTCCTATGCGGTGGGACCCAAGGGAATGGTTCATTAACAGGTGCTGGCCGGCACCTATTAGCAAAACCGATTTTTTAATATGTGATATGATGATGTGACATGTTGAGATTGGAGGATGTAAAACTTAAATTTTACACCATATCCTTTTAGAATTTAATCTCGTTTATATATTAATGTTGTAATCGTTTCTCCATAAAGGGATGGACCATAATAAGTGTCTTTGTTTATATAAGACTTTTAACGGATATTTAGGAAAAGAAAAAAATTAAGGGACTTTTTTAGCATATTGGAATATTTTCTTTTGGAAGTGGTGGGTCGAAACATTTGAGAGAGAGTGCGAATATTTCTATAAAAACTGATGTACTTGAATTATTTATGATCATAGTTGTTAGCATCGTACAATTATAATAGGGAAAACTCTAATCATGGGAACTAGGACGTTTCAGCAAAGTTTACGATACATATTGTATTGTGTACAAAAATTTATGTGTTGTAAGGGCATATCATAAGTGCTCATAAATTATACGATACATAGGTGTGTATCTTAGGAATCATATCGTATCGTTGAATTGTATGTATCGTATGATATATAGACATATGGGTTTAAAATGAGTTTTTTTTTTTTTTTTTGGGTTAAAATTCATGGTTTTATTTGATTTAAACAAGTTGTTAAACTTTTTTTAACATTAAATTATTGGGATACTTAATTGAGTCCAATAAAATAACATGTCCGTGAGTCTTTTTTCCCCTCTTTTCTTTCTCCAACAAAATTTGGACTACATACTTGACACTTAGCTTTTATATTTGCAAATTTCTTTTCTATACTATGAATAATGAATTAAATGAAAATATAATTATTTTTTATTTTGCTATTATTGTTATAAGTCTAAGAAGCTAGAATGCCAAGATAAAATATAAAGAAAAAAATTATTAGATTAAAAAAACAAGAAAAGATATAGTAAATGTTGATGATGATGAAGAACATGTCAATGAAGAAATAATTTTACAAGATTATGGACATGATAATAATATTGACTTAGATGAAGTTGATTAGGCTAGATGATGAAAAGAAATTATTATTTTGGTTCATATATCATACGTTAACGTGAGTTTAATCGATTTGAATGTGTTTGATTTATTTTGTTAAATATTAATACATATAAGTAATGGTTAAATTCGTCATTTGCTTTTTGAGAAACGATTAAATTGGTCATTAGTTGGTCATCAATGTAAAGGCATTTTTCAATGCAATTTCCTATATGATTTCCTTGTTAAAATTTTTAAAAATAAATAAATAAGAGAAAATAACTCAACTTGTTTTTGCTGGGCACATGGTGATGGTAATTGACGCACGTTTGTATGTTGTTGAAAACTGAAAGTTTTCAGCGTTCAGCGTTTTTAGTGGATTCCGTGCATTGTTCACGAGATCTGCAAGTATTTTTTTTAGCAAAAACAATTTTAAAACTGGATTCCACAACACTATTCACACATTTAAAAATTATTTTGCTATAGTGTTTTCAGTTTTCAGTAATAAACGGTTTCCAAACATACCCATAATCTATCACAAACCTCATTTTTTTCTGCCTGGAACATGCTTTGAAAAAATATAGGATACAAAGTTTATGACATAGGCAGAGTTCACCAAAGTATTTTGATTGCGTTGATTGGTAATGAAATGCATTCTCAATCGATAGTTTTTCCAAAACAAAAATAGATTGAAGCTTTAGCATTGCATCTCATATGTTGTGTGCATATATGACAGAGAATAGACTTATCTGTGTCCATGTCAATGAGGAAGTATAAAATTTTAATTAATTATACACGCTTACCTTACACACATAACCACATTACTAAAATTCATCTTTCTAAAAAAAACAAAAAACATTACTAAAATTCATAGTTTTAATTGAAATAGTGTTTTATTACAATTTTAACTGAAAATGTGTTTTGAAAACACGATTTCAAAAGACAGTGTATATGGAATGTGCAATAGAAAGTGTGTAATAAGATTTTTTCTAAAATTTTATTTACAAGGAAAAAAAATCAAAGTTTATTCTTTTCTTTTGGCTGACATATTGATATAAAATAAATCTATAGACTATAGGGACCAAATCTTTGAACAAACTTTTCACTTATTCCCTTTTTAGCAAAATTGATTTTGTGAATCTCAACGAAAGTGAGAATCTGGGCCACAATTTTTGTGTCTATGAATTTTTTCTTTCCATAATTCTAACATGATCAATCATAAATGGTTGAGAGAAAATAGTATGTTAGGGGGAATGAGATAAAACGGAGGAGAAAGAATTCATTTTCCTTTTTTTGGTTATAAGGAAAGAGATGAGAGAAAGAAAATGTGAAGATAATAAATAGTTTTTATGGGCCACACCAATTTTATATTTTTTTACTATCCTTCCAAATCCACAAAATTACTCTTATGCACCTGAAATTTTATTAATATTTTGTGAAATTACTTTATATTCTCATAATTAATTATTAACTTATAATTTATAATCTTCCTAAAAAAACTTATAATTTATAAAGATAAAATACTAAAGTAATTATTTTATTATTTTTCTTTCTCTCTAGGTCCAAACGCACCTAAAATAATAATTTCTTTCCCTTTGTTTTTTCTACTTTCCATCTCCTTAATCTTTTCTAGTCCCTTCCTTTCCTTCAAACCAAGCATGGCATTAATCGCGAAAGACTAATGTAAGTAATTACCTGTCCACAGCAAAATCTATAGGAAAAATTGTATAATCTTGAGCAGCTTTCATTTAAAAATGACATTTTGCAGGAGAATCCTGATGCAGTTGCACATAGAGACAAGATGTTAGATGAAACAAAAAAAAATTATGATATAGGCAGAGTGTTGATTGTTGATGAAATAATACATTCTCTACTGATATTTTTCCCAAAAAAAAAAATGAAAAAAAAAAAGATTGAAGCTTTAAAATCGCATTTCATGTACATGCTTATATCTTTCAACGCATGTATGACAGTAAGTGGACTTATTTGTGTCCATGTTAGTAAGCGTAAAATTTTGTGTAATGTTACCAAAACCATTTTCACAATAAATTTTAGAACTTTTGAATTGGTAGAATATATATTATTAATGCCCATGAGTCTTCTACCAACACCATTTTATTATCTGTCATTAATTAGTAACTTATTATTTCAAATAGTTGTGAGATTTATTAAGAAATATATTGTGATATAAACTTATTATAAAACTTTATCTACAAGAAAAAGAGGATCAAAGTTTAATCTTTTGTTTTCTCAAAAAAAAAAAAAAAAGGTTTAATCTTTTGCTCTTTTTAGCTGGTGTATCCATATACAATCATTAGATTCAGTACAGACTACACAGTTTTCACACGTCCCCTTTTTAGAACTGTTCAGTTAGTGGAATATTTATTATTAATTCTTATATGAGTTCATTACTCATGCTATTTTATTATTCATTATTAATAACTTATTATTTTGATATTTGTGAAATTTAGTGTGAAATATTTTGTGACTAAACTTATTGTAAAATTTTATTTACAAGGAAAAAAAATCAAAGTTTACTTTTTCTTTTTGCTAGCATATTGGTATACATTAAATTAATAGACACCAAATTTGCCAAAAGTTTTTTCACACATTCTCTTCTTCCTTTTAAGTCTGTAAATGAGTCAAGTTAAGTGTTTAAAATTCAAGCTTGTTCATTCAAATTAATTTTTTGAACACAAGCCAAGCTCGAGATATCACTAAAGAAGATTATGTGTTCAAGCTTGGCTCATTTTCTTGTTGAGTAAGTTCATGCTTGTTCACGAGTTACTTGATTAATTTATTCTTTTTCTCATATATTGTGAAACCATGATTAAAATGTTTTATCTCTTCATAATTCTATGAATTTTTGCTATGAATGGACCATTTATATTATTAATAAGTTACAAATAATAGTTTATATCATATGAACCTGTTGACAAAATTATACAATTCAATTTAAGGTCTATATAAATATATTTTTGGACTAGTATACAATGTAAAAATATAACATTATATATAGTTAAATTAAGCCCTTATATTTACATGTTTGCTCATGAACACATTATTATGTTTGAATTTTGTTTGTTTAATAATCGAACCTAAATTTAAGATTTGAAATGAAATTGTTTTTTTAAACAAACAAATATAAACAAGTTTTTGACCAAACCAAATTCCAGCTATTTATAAATAACTTTGTTCATTTACGGCCTTACTTCCTTTTTGTTATGGTAGGCCAATTGAGTTGAAAGATAGTAGAAATTATAATTGCTCACAATTGTTGAAATGACAATTTATAATTAGTGTGCGTTTGGGTCCAGTTTAAAAAGTCAATTTATTTTACTATTCAACTTATTTTTGTTACTATTCATGAGCTCATTGTACTTTTTGATATTATTTATGAGTCTCACTGTACTTTTTGATATTATTTATGAGTCTCACTATACAATTTTAATTAAATTTTACTTTTAACTATAGTACTTTCAATAAAAAAAATTTAATTTTAGCAAAATAAGTAGATTTCAAACCATTCTTAACGTGCATTCAAGTGATACTTAACGTGCATTCAAGTGATAATAATAGTTCCCATCAAAAAAAAAAAAGTGATAATAATAGTGGAAGGAAAAAGAATTTATAAATAATGCACCTGTAGCAGAATTGCTTTTGGGGAATCAAAGGAAAATAAAAAGAGAGGAAATGGGTAGGAAGAAAAAGTTGATATAGAGGGAATGGTGAAAGACTAATAAAGATGACAGCTTTCAAGAAAACGCGTGGGCTTCTTTTTGGACTTTTGAAGATGAGTGCGTGGAGCGGTGGAGTGTGGATTCGGAAGGCATCTTTCTCATCAGAGTCGACACACGGAGCTCTGTCAAGTGGGAGTCACGTGTATTGTCATAAAATAATTTTTTATTTGCATTTATTACTTTGATCTATTACATGTCAGCAATTACAGAAAAAAATTTTAATTTTGACATTTATTTTGTTATATTTTGGCATTGGAGCTTTGAGGAAAGAACATATGTACAGACGTCATCACAAATCTGCTCAATCTTAGTGGCTCTGATCTATTACTTACTTTTTGTTGTGGTAGCCCCAATTAAGTTGAAATATAGTAGAAATTTAGGGCTGTTTGGTAGCCTATTTTGAACATATTCTTTAGTATTTTAAATAATATTTTATACTTTTTCACTCATATATCAAAAATACTCAAATAATATTACTTAAACTCCCCTAACAAACTAACAAACTGTAGTCACATTTTTTAAGATGAGCATTTATAATTGGTGTGCCATTAAGTAATGTAGCAGAATTATTTTTGGGGAATCGAAGGAAAGGAAAAGGAAAAGAGAAGAAATTGGTAGGAAAAAGAAAAAGTTGATTTCTAGGGAATGTGAAGACTAATAAAGAATTAAAGATGACTATTTTTTTTTTTTTTGGTTAACAGGCTTGAAAATATAAAAACAGAACAAGCAGAACAAAAGTTACAAACTGGCCACAGAGGCCAATGTCGTGGCTACAGGCCTATAGTGAGACCGACCATTAAGATGACTACTTTCAAGAAAACGCGTACACCTCTCATTGAACTCTGTAGAATTGCGTGAAAGAGGGTATTTTTGTAGATAAAAAGTTCACTTGTGGCATTTCAGTTTCTTGTTGGGCATTGATCATTGCGTTTGCTATACTCACTCAAACATATATTTTTTATTTTTAAATAATATTATATATATTATTATATTTTTTTTTTATCCCATACATATTTTAACACATTTTTAAACAACAAAATACATATTTTCAAACACATGTACTAAACACACTCTAAACAATTAAAAATTAATTTTGTACCCTATAGGCTATATATATATATATATATATATATATTAGTACATAAATCTGTTACCAATAATAAAAAATAGTTCAAACATTCACGTTTGAAACATATTTTTTTTGGATTGATTCGTTTAGGTTTATGGTTAATTTTAACCCAGACATTACTATGATCTTAGGTTGGATTCTATGGTTTTTATCTTTAAAAATAATATTATTTTTTCTTATGGGTAAATGCATGATCACCTTGGATAGTAATTACAACTCACCTTTTAATAAGTAGTGCCAAGAGCCTTTTATAGTTTAATTGAAATTTTTTTATGCACAAAGTGTTTGAGATTCTAAAGTTCGATTATTGTAACTATCTATATATAAAAATAAAAAATGTTACAACTCACCTTCAGTTGCCCCTTCCCTCGTGTCTGAGCGATTTTCTTAAGGAGGGGGTTCTTTTGTTTTCTCCTTTGTAATTTTCTCTGTTTTTTAATAAAACTTTCTAGTTCAAAAAAAAAAAAAAAATTTCACTGGGAAGAAGTTTCTAATTTTTATAAAAAAAATAATACTACTGATAAGAAGCTAGCTACTTACTATTTACTGTTCTCAATACATGAATATTGAATTGACTATAAGGTCCAACTTTTAACACGGAAACTTCCATGATATTGCAATGTAAAATTACAGCATAAGTATGATATCTAGAAAGTTTAGAAAGTTACATGTCACGCCAAAAGACTATATTATTATAATTAGAAAAGTCTCATCATGTTTACATAGACTTTGATATACTATTTCTCGTTGACCAAAAAAAAAAAAAAAGATATACTATTTCTCAATAGATTATGTTTTGAAATATCGACTTTTTTTTAAAAAAAAATTAACTTAGTTATCGAAGTGGTGAGCGGCCCCACTTTTGAAATGCAAACATAGAAAATGAACTATTGTGATGGGTTGATTTGTGATTTGTCTGTGAGAAAGGCAATAAAAATAAATAAAAATTTATGTGTGAGAAAGAAAAAAAATTATTTATTTTAACATCATGAATCTTAAAATGAAGAACAGATGAATAATGTATTATAAAATTGATTATATAAAATAGATAAAGTGATTTTTTAATGATGCAAAAAAAATATTCTTTTTTTCACATAACTGAATGAAATGATTGAGAAGCATACAATTTTATATACAAGAAAAATGGATCAAAGTTTAATTCTTTTTGCCTTTTTTAACTGCATATAGATATCAATAAAAATAAAAATGTTAAAGAAATCCCAAAGAAAGTGTGGACATAAGGCCCAAAATTGTCATGTCACTCAATCAAAAAACAGAGAGAGAGGTCCGATGGGAAGCTACAATATATATCTGAAAATTTGAGTGATACTAAGTTGGGGATGAGAGAGAAATTGAAGTAGATGAAATAAAATGAGAGTGAAAGTTATGGCTGTGTTCTCATTATGGTAAATTACGGAATTAGGGATACGGTAGAGTTTATATACCGGAAAGGCAGAAATGAATGGCCTTGCACAATGAACAGTAATAACTGAATTATGAAACCATAAATCAGTTTCTAACTAATTATCCAATATAAGTGTGACATGTGTGATGTGTCAGACTTAACCAAACTATAAATAAGTATTCATGGACTTGTAGATGTAGTATGCGGAACAAATGCTGATTTCTACGTAAACGACACGGATCACATAGGAAGTAATGAATGCGGCATGTAGTTTGATAATAATAACACCCAGAATTGATATTGGAAAATCTCAAGGAAAACGAGAAGGACAAGAGAGGAAATACGTAGGAAAACAAAGAAAAAGAATAAAATAAGCTTTGATATATTCATTAGGGATTGATGAAAGACTAATAGCTAATTTTCTTGAAAAGCTAAAAATGTGTGGGCCTCTCTTTCAACTTTGATTTGTAGGATTGTGTGGAAGATGAATATCTAAGTCAAGAAGACATCTTGGCATCTCATGAGATTTCTTTATTAACATGTGAAATTCATGTGGAATCCATACATACCGTGGAATTCATAAAATTGACTCATAAGATAATTTTTCATAAGTATATATTAGTGGCTGAGCATAGACCCGGCCCACTCGACCTGAAAGATCTTGGGTGGGTCTGATGGATGCTCAAGTCGGGCTTGGGTCAAATACTGGGTTTATTTTGGATCTTGGGTTAGGGTCAGGTGAACCCAACCTAACCGATTAATATTTTTTTTTAAAAACCCTTACTTACTCTGATCAGTAAATTCACAGCCACGGTTGATTGAATTCATTTTAGGATTTTCAACTTTGAACATAAAGCTCATAAAATTCTTACATGAACAATTAAAAAAAGAACAATTTACTATTTTTGTTTTGCTGCCATGCTTACCTTAGTTACCTGTGCTGGCTTTTGGAAGCTTTCTAAGCCTTGTTGAAAGCTTCTCATACTCTTACTATTTCTTTAACATTGTATTTTTGTGGATTTTACTCAATAATAATATTCTATATTTTCTATCCCCAAAAAAAAGGGAGAGAGAGAGAGAGAGAGAGAGAGAGAGAGAGAGAATAATTTGAAATATAAATGAGTGAAATTTAAAAAGCTATTAATCAATTATAGTAGAGATTAGAAACCAAAGCCATAAATTTGGTTGAAAATGCATTAAACGGAAAATTTCCTTTATCACAAATAGGAAATGAAACTAAATAAATTTGTTTAAATGGAAAGAAATTAATGTATTTAAGGATATATATTTGCTTCAATGTATAAAGCATTGTAACCAGTCAAAGAAGGGTAAAAAAGACAGGAGCAAGTTAAGGAGTAATATTTCTCATTTATGGACATATATATTTAAGAAGAAAAAAATTATGATGTTATATTCTAAATATATTGTTCTAAAATAATTATTCCCAGGATAAAATTTAGCTATAAAATTGGTTGTAGCTCAAGTATACAACCTTATTCAATATCTTTTTATTGAATGTAAATTTTAACAAATCCATCATTAAATCACATCTTCTTCTTATATTTTACATGCTTGCAAAATTTCTAGAAAATTAAAGATCAATAGCTATGTCATCAATAAATTGTTTAAATTGCAAATTTTTGTGGTTTAAAATTATACATAAAATCTGAACTTATAGATCCTATAGTAAATAATATTTAATTGACACAAATTTTGACATGTGTATTAAGAGCGTAAAGAATATGCAATTCAAATGTTAGATTTTCAAAATATGTAGTAATATTTATTTTATTGAACAAAGTTGTAGTCTTAGACTACAACCAATTTTGTAGCTAAACTTTGTCTTTATTCCTAATATATTTTTTCTTCTTAACTTAGAATGTTTCATAAATTATTCACCAATCATAACCATCTTTTGAATTTTCCTAATGCAAACCTTTTGAAAATTAAAGTTACCTTTTGAGTCTTGTCTTCCTCAATTAAATCTTGATTTCAAATTTGAATCCTATTTTTAATTTGGTCATTCATTATGTGTCACAAAAATTAAATTAATCTAATAATAGTAAATTGAAGAAGGAAACCGTGCTGTGATTCAGCCTTGCATAATCTATAGCTTGTGACCTCCAAAATAGTCTCATAATTTCTTAGAAAAACACATTTGCATTCTTAAAAGTATAGGAATTGAAACATACATATCCATTGAACTAGTGCTTTGGCAAATTTGTCTTATTTTTGGATATTGTCAATTTTGTCTATTCAAATGTAGAATCAAGGGGAAGAATCTTAACCCGACCCGACCACCACATTTAAAATTTTAAAAAAAGGAGAGAGAGAAACCCGACCCGACCCAAGTCTTGAAATTTCAGGTTGGGTCGGGTTCTTCTCTGGCAAACTCGATTTTTATCGGGTCGGGCTATGGGTGGCCATGAAACTGACCTGACCCAATCCGATCTCAGTCCTATATATTACGACTTTTTAAGAAAAATGTACATATATTACTCTCTCTTTTTTTTCTTTTTTTTTTTTAGTACATCTATTACTTTGATTTACCCTTAATTTGTGTCAGGGTCAAGGTTGGATTCAAGGCTCATTTTAACAAAAATATTGAATTTATGGTTTTAGCTTTAGGGCTCATTTATTATATTTTAAGAATTCATCAATCACATTCATTATCACTAGACATGGAAAAACAGACGGGTCGGTCGAGTTCAGGTCGGGTCAATTGGGTTGCAGGTCAAAAACGGGTCATTTTAAGCAGATTAAAAACGGGTTCAAGTCAATCGAGTTGCGGGTCGGGTCAGGTTGACCCGTATTTTTCACATAATTTTTTTTTAATAAAGAAAATAACATGTATTTGCCATTTAGAAAGTTATGTAACAAATTACTTGATGTAAAATGCATTACTTTGAATTCACCACTTATATCAAAAATGAAATCAGTTAAACTTATTAATACTTATTCAATAATTTTAAAATTATACAAATCCTATCATTGCTATCTAAAACAAAATAACACAAAAATAAGTAAAACAAATACATAAGTTTTATTTCTACATAATATCAATATCCCAAAATATAAAACAAAATTACAAATGACTTATTGGATAACTCATTTGACAAAAAATAAAAAAAATAAAAGAAATTTACAATCTTGAAAATTAATTTTATAATCTATTATCAATTGTGATTGACACTCTATTTTAATTTGAGATATATATTAAAGTTTGATTATACATGGTCTCTTTTATGAATATCATATCACTATTAAGTAACACACACTCTAGGAAATAGCAAAATTTATTTTGAAAAATCATTTATTTTAGACATAAATTGTTAAAAAATAGGTCTAAGCATTCATAATTTATGCTATTTGATACTTTGGCTTTACCATTTTCACACTTGTGAATGTTTCTCACACATGTCTACAATTTTAAATCTATGTTTTTAACTCAACTGTAACCAAATTATCTTGGCATGTACTTTGCTATTTGATATTTAAAAAGCTTTACTCATTACAGAATGCTCAACTATTCATCTTTCAAGTAATTTGCATGCAGTTATGTAAATGTTTCAATTGTTTTCTTAAAGCTCACAACAAACAATTAAACCAATATTTCTTATTATTTTTTTTTTACAAAAAAAAAGTTTTTAAAAAATGGTTCGGATCGGGTCGGATTGACCTGCAAAAAACATGAGTTGGGTCATGGGTTAACTCGTTTTTGCTTCGGGTCAAAAAAATAAGTTCAGATCAGGTATTTTTCGAGTTGGGTCAAGTCAGAAAATTATGACCCGTTTTACCATGTCTAATTATCACATTAGTTTATACTTTATAGTAAAATATATAATAACTTAAATATTTTCATTTATTATATGGGAAGTGTGTAGAAGTTACTAACTCAACTTCAACTGACTGAATCCAATTAACTGTTTACTGTTCTCAGAAAATGAATTCACAATAAGGTCGAATTTTATATAAGGGCCCATTTTACGCGTGAGGAATAGATTTTGCAATGTGAAATGTGATCCAGTGACAGGTACGGTTGTTTCTACCCAAAAAAAAAAGACAGGTACGGTTGTAATAATGTTCACTTTTAAGAGTTATTTTGGGTTTCACCCAGAAAGTTCCATGATATTGCAATGTAAAAGTGTGACTTTGAAAAGTTTAAAAAGTTATTCTCAAAAAAAAAAAAAAAAAAGTTTAAAAAGTTTACTGGCCACACCAAAAGCAAGACTACATCAAAGTCTCCTCTTGCTTGCATTAATCACTCACCCTCGTCCCATGTGTTGCACGCTTATGCTTTTTATTATTAACGTGAAAGTGAATGTTCCGTCTGTCACATCAATTTATGTATAATAAAATAATATGTAAAATTTATATAATTTTACTTAAAAAAAGACTCATATTAGAGTGATTTTTATATTTAAATATAATCATAACAGTATTTTACTCACTCCAAGCGAGATTTTGGGTCTATTTAAAATCTGCTGAGTTTGTTAAAGTTGAAATTTTTTACTAAAAGTATTATTGATTAAATTAAAAGTTAGTTAAAATAATATAGTAAAATTTATGAATAATATCAAAAAATATAATAAAATTTATAAATAATAATAAAAATAAATTAAATAGTAAAATATACTAACAAAATTACAAACACACACTTCATACTCTTTTTCTGCGGGAAGAACTCACTTATTTGTTTTAGTGGATCTATGACGAGACCATGTGAGAGAGGGAGAAAGTTTCGATAAAAATGAGTGTACGTCAAGAAAATAAAGGGGAGAAAATCTGATGATGTGTGCATAGTAGAACTGACTTTGGCAATCTCAAGGAAAAAGAGGGGAAATCTGTAAGAAAGAGAAAAACTTTACTCGATGATATCTCAAATCTGAGTAAGCGGTGACTAAAGATCGCTACTTTTTCAGAAAAAGCAAAAACGTGTGGATCCCTCTCGGAACTTAATATTTATATTTTTGATGAATTCATTTCTTGAATGCTTTAGACCATTTATCAATCATCAATTAAAAAAATTTATGTATATATAAATAAAATTTTATAAAAAGAATTAGCTATTTTTCTATAAAATTATTTTTTAAAATATTTATTAATAAATATTTTAAAGACATCCCTTAATAAAATATTTTTTGATAAATTTGTTGTTAAATTGAATAATATTTAGGAATAACGATATCTACTTTTATTGTATATTTTAAAAAGAAAAGTAGATGAAAAAAAATTTCACCTACGGGTAAATGCATGCTCACAGTTTGATTAAGTTACATGAAGTACTAGGCCAAAAAAAAAAAAAATACTGACATGAACAAAAAAAGTTTTCTTCTTTCCTCCGGATTTCCGGTTTCCCCTCTTTTAACTTGATGATGGTCTTAGGACTATATTAGAGTCTCCTCTTGCTTGCATTCAGTCATCCTCTTCCCAATTCCTTTTTCACTTAATTACTTCAATTATATTGACAAACCCTTCCACAGCTCTCCTTCTCCTCCCTTCAGATCTTTTCATCCGTCTATTTGTAAATCCCAGCTCTCCTTCTCCTTCCTACAGATCTCTCATCTTTCTACTCTTAAATCCCAATGGCCTCATCTTCCGCTTTAACCCACCAACCCAAAAACTTTGATGTTTTCTTGAGTTTCAGAGGTGAAGATACCCGTCATGGTTTTGTAAGCCATTTGTGCACGGCTTTGCGTCAAAGAGGTATTCACACCTTCATCGATAATGATCTACCTAGGGGTGAAGAAATTTCTGTAGAACTTCTCAAAACTATTGAGAACTCAACCACATCAATAATCGTATTTTCTGAAAATTATGCATCCTCCCCTTGGTGTTTGGAAGAACTTGCTAAGATTGTTGAGTATAGAAAAAATAAGCACTCAGTGCGATCGGTTTTTTACAAGGTGGATCCATCAGAAATTCGTAAGCAAAAAGGAAAGTTTGGGGAAGCATTAACTATGCATGAAGAAAAATTTAACGATAAAAAGAAGATACAAAGGTGGAGGAAAGCTCTATGTGAAGCAGCCAATCTTTCTGGTTGGGACTCCAAAAATAGGTATTTACGTAGTGATTACTCTTGTTAGTTGTTCTTTAAGGAGTTTGTTTGTTTGTTTGTCTTTTTTTAATGCAAGTTCTTAATTATTTTAAAAGTTTTTGTGATCACCATTAAAGTTTACTAGCGTGTAAATTTGTGCATATACATGATAAATGAAAATTAATCACAAATACACTATTAAAATTATACATTTTTTTTGAGAAGAAGATCAAATTATACATTTTTATTTTGAAAGAAGATCAAATTATACATGATATTAATTTACACATTTTTTATATAATACATTTCTATGATATGTAATAGCTTATTATTATTATTATTATTATTATTTACTTGAATTTAAATTTTTTTTGTTTTTGTACCCAATAATTCATTCGTCATAAAAATTTAAAAAATTAGATGAACACGTGACGGAAAATTAGACTCTAATTAAAATCTAATTTAGAATCTAATTGGATTCGGACTCTTTGATTTTTACACTTAAAAATTCACTTAGTACAAAAATTAAAAATTGAATGAGACACATGGTACAAACTTGAGAATCCAAGTGAAATATAATTGAATTTTCTTTGAGGTTTAGCTATATATATTATTAAATATGGACTAACATTAATTGTTTGATATTATATTTTTTTATTATATAATTTTACTAAATTATGAAAGTATTCTTCTTTTCCATATCTTGTTATTATAGTAATAAAGATGGAAATAAAAGAACTTAATATTATATTATCTTATCAATTATTAATTAGGAATTTATGCTGCATATTATATAGAAAAATTTAAAAGAAAAACTTAATTCATTAGTATTTTAAAATAATTAGTGTGTAA
>JARYZH020000577.1:27920-120727 GCA_030021035.2 Notholithocarpus densiflorus
TACTTAAAAAAATACATTAAGATACATAGTATAATTCTTCTATATATAATTTAAAAATTATTGATATATAGTCATTCTTATATTTTGTGAACTCTTTAAAAAATCTTATAAGAATATTATTAAGTAGAAAATGTAAATTGTTAATATTTTTATAAAATTGTGTTTATTAATTCTTAATTTTTGATATTGTGAAGCATTTTTTTTTTTTTTTTTTTACCGTTCATTAATTCTAGACTCTTTGGTTTTTGTACTTAATAACTCACTTGGATGAATATTTATGGTGTGGTTTCATATTTGGCTCCAAAATTAAGAAATAAAACTCTTTAAAAATAAATAATTTAAGACACGTGGCGTAAAATTAAACTCCAATTGTAGAATATAATTTGATTTTCTCTAAGTTTTATCTATTAATATATATATATATATATATTTATATGAGTTCAAATTAAACTTGGTGTAAGAATTTCAACTTACACATTTTTAGAATCTAATTGGATTTAGATTTTTCGGTTTTTGCACCTAATAATTCACTTGTCACAAAAATTAAAAAATTAAGTGGAATACATGGCGCTAAATTGAACTCCAATTAAAATTCAATTTAGAATCTAATTGAATTTAGACTTTTTGATTTTTGCACCTAATATTTTACTTGGCACACAAATTTAAAATTTAGGTGAAACACATGGCGCAAAGTTAGACTCTAATTTAATTAATTTTCTCTCAGTTTTGGATATATATATATTATATATATATATATATATTTATAATGGTATTCCAATATGAGTATGTCCTCCTCTAACTAGACTTTATATGCAACTTCGTGTCAAAAGCTAATTTGCTAAACACGAAAAGTGAATAAAGTAATATTTTTTCAAATCATTAGCAGTACTTCAATTATGATTTTAGCTTACTTTATTTAGCTTACGCTCTTATTTCGTTTACATGTGTTAAATGGTTTGTGAATGGCAGCCGCGATGAATCTGAACTTGTCCAAAACATTGTTGAAGATATCTCGAAGTCTGTAATCAATCAGATGCGATTATCTGTTGCTGAATGTCCAGTTGGAATAGATTCTCGCGTAGAGGATGTTTTAAAATCTTCAAATATTGAATCAAATGATGATATTAGCATAGTAGGGATTTATGGCCTTGGGGGAGTAGGCAAAACTACAATTGCAAAAGCTATTTATAATAGAATTTCAGATCATTTTGAAGTAAAAATTTTTCTAGAGAATGTTAGAGAGCAGGCAATAACAAAAGGCATAATCCACTTACAAGAGACACTTATTTCTGAGGTCTTAGGTGATAGGAGTTTGAAGGTGCATAATGAATGTAGAGGAACCGATGTGATAAATAAAATTCTTTGCCAAAAGAGGGTTCTTATCATTCTTGATGATGTGGATAATTTGGACCAGATAAAAAAATTGCTTGGAAAATATGATTGCTTTGCTTCTGGAAGTGGGATAATTATGACAACAAGAGAAAAACGCTTGATAGACACTTTTGGAAATGGTGTCTCAACCAATCAAGTTAAGGAATTAGATGAAAATGAATCTATTGAACTCTTTAGCCAGAATGCCTTTCGAAGCAACAAACCAAATGAAGATTATTCAAAACTTGTGAACAAAGTTATATACTATGCTAAAGGCCTTCCACTAGCTCTAGTAGTAATGGGTGCTGATTTGTATAGAAGAAATAAACTTCAATGGGAAAGTACCTTAAATAAGTATGAAAGAATTCCTAGTAGAGATATTCAAAAAATACTACAAATAAGTTATAATGGATTAGAAGAAACCGAACAACATATTTTCCTTGATATTGCATGTTTCTTCAAGGGATACGATTATGATGAGGTTGTAGATATACTAGGTGCTTGCAATTTATACCCCGAATTTGGTATTCAAAAACTTATTGATAAGTGTCTTTTGACTAAAGAATGGAATACATTGTGGATGCATGACTTGTTACAACAAATGGGTAGGGAAATTGTTCGACAAGAATTACAAGGAAACTCGGGACAATGTAGTAGACTATGGAATTATGAGGAGGCTCTTGGTGTACTAAATGAAGACATGGTAAAGTTGTTTTGATTCATTTTCTCCATTTTTCTCACGTGAAAGTCGTAACCACTTTTTTTTATTATTATTTTATATATATATAATTTTTTTATCCCTTTTAATGTGGAAGAAAATTCAAAATTCTCAATGTGGTTTTTGTTTAAAATTTAATAATTGTTATTTCTTTTTTGGTGATTTACTTACCCATTTGTTCAATTAGGGATTGGATAAAATTCGAGGCATAATGTTGTGGTTGCCTGAATCAAAATCAACAACGGTGCAATTAGAGACACAAATGTTTCGTAAGATGAAAAATCTGAGATTCCTTATAATTCATAATGTAGATTTCCTTGGAGGTCTTGAATATCTTCCCAATAGATTAAGATTGCTTGAGTGGGATGCATATCCTTTTTCTTCATTGCCATCTAGTTTTTGTCCTAAAAAACTAGTTGTGCTCAGAATGCCTCGTAGCCGAATAGTGGAACCATTAATGCAGGTAGAGTCATTAGTATTTATTTGTAAATTATTATATATTTTTAAAGTTTTTATTATTTTTTATTTTTTAATAAATACTTCTTTAAAGATTAAAAAAAACATATTCTAAATTTTGAATTTTCTTTTTCTTCAACAGATTCGTGCATTTGAATTCGTGACACGTGGACTTCAGATGTTGTCCATTGATTACGAAAATACCTGACTTATCAATGTGTCCAAACATAAAGGAATTGGATCTTAGTGGGTGTAATAATTTAGTTGAGATTGAAAATTCCGTGGGGCGTCTTGATAAGCTTGAAGTGGGGGACGAATTTGGGCTTCGCTTTAGCCTTCGAACTACTCCGACCTATCCGCGGTCAGAATATCATACCCACTCTGGACCATATAGAGTCAGCTATCAAAATCTGTCATTTGGGAATTTGATTGGGCTTAGGGAGTTGTGTTTTGGAATGGACTCATACCATCAAACTTATCCCCATAAAGAAAAAAAAATTCATCTTCCAGGTAGCATCTATAATTTACAACATCTAGAGACACTATATCTTCAGGGAAATTTGATATTTGCAAAGGACGTGGAGATTGATAGACAGCCACTGTGCAATTCTCTTGGAGGCTTTTCCAAATATGTTTTTCCAAGCTTGAAAAACATAGTTCTTAATGGCTTTAATATTCAATCAGAAACAGATTTTGTTTTGAATTATTGTTGCCCCGTCACATTTGAAAAATTAGACATCTTCGCTAGCGTTACCCTCCCAGAAAGCATAAGCAGATGTGAGAGATTACATTCGCTTCATATTCCAATTTGCAATGAGTTTCGGGAAATTCCTAGGCTTCCACGAAGTTTAAGATATTTAGACGTATCAAATTGGTGGGATCCAAGACCAATGTCTTGTTCCCACATGTATAAATTAATCTTTCATCGGGTATCTCTCTTAAACTTAAACTAATTTAGAAACAGTTATTGTTACCTTCCAAATACTACATGACTTGATTTGCTAAGATGTAATTTGATGAATTCGTTACTTGCATGCAGTTTCGAGAATTGATAGGAGTTCCACCAAATCTACCATCATGTTTAGGTGTGACAAGCCACATGTTAATGGGTCCATCCTCATCTACTACAATATCCCGTGCAAGTGCTTTCCCATTTGGCAAATATGTCAACAATGAGATTCCAAGTTGTTTCAACCATCAAAGGAATGGAAATTTAATATCATTCTTAATTGGTCCGGAATTTCCAACAATTGCTCTCTGTGTTGCTTTTGATTCATATTATCGATCATGGGAATTTTATTATCGTGTCATCATTTCCATCAATGGTAGTAAACGAACGACCGAAAACGTAATGATTGATTCACTTTTCAGAGCTCAGCACCTGTGTTTTTCTTGTATCTCATTGCAGGAACTATTTGAGGGCTTCAATCTTGGTGATCAGAATCTTGTTGAGATCTTCTGTGAAACCTCTCCTTGTTGTGACACATTCAAAAAATCTCCTAGTATTAAAAGGATAGGAGTCCATGTACAATGCATTTGTCCTCAACCTCAAAAATCCAGTATCTTCCAGGACAACTATTGTATCAAACCCCGAGGCCGTCGAATTTCAAAGAGAAATGTGCACCAACGGCTTAGACCATCTCTTCTCAAAGCTCCAAATTTTATCCCGCGTAGACTGTACAATACCCAGTACCGTAGTACCCTGTGGCCAACTCCAAGTACTTCTCTTCAACCATTACTAAAAGCAAGAAAAACCATCAACAAAAAAAGACCCTTAGTAGCAAGGTGCCGCAAATGTTTGCGTGGAGCTCAAACCCATTGTCGGTGTCCCAAGGAGGTTGGCTCCACGTATTCAGATGGACCTGTTTCAGCGGAATTGGATTGTTGGTTGATCGACGCCGCAACTTGCCGCAATGTACCCTTCTGGCTCTGCACCCAAATCGTAAACACTTCCTAACATGACAAAGCAAAAGGGATGAATTATGCACAATTGTAAGGAATTCTCCATCTGTGTTGTTTGCATACAATTGTGAGGAATAAGAGTGTTTTTATTTTATTTTAATAATTATGATTACTATGTATGTATAGGGGATTTGCTCCTCCTCCAATAGTATGTTGAAGCGACCAAGAAATTTCCTCTCATCAAATTTTCAATGATTGTGACCCTCTTCTGTGTGTTGCCCAACTTCTCGTGTCGTTTCTGCTACGCCACTCTCAATGTCTCTTTCACTGTAGTACAGAACAGAGCATTTAGCTTAAAACTGGCGTTGTTTTCTTTTTCTTTTTTCCATTTTTCCATTTTTCCATACGAGTCTTCATTGTTTGCAGAGTCTTCAAAAACATTTCACCTAGTGCCAGGGGCCGTCGAATTTCAAAGAGAAATGTGCACCAACGGCTTAGACCATCTCTTCTCAAAGCTCCAAATTTTATCCTGCGTAGACTGTACAATACCCAGTACTGTAGTACCCTGTGGCCAACCCCAAGTACTTCTCTTCAACCTTTACTGAAAGCAAGAAAAATCAGCAACAAAAAAGGACCCTTAGTAGCAAGGTGCCGAAAATGTTTGTGTGGAGCTCAAACCCGTTGTCGGTGTCCCAAGGAGGTTGGCTCCACATATTCAGCAGGACCAGTTTCATTGCATTCGAGCAATTTGGAAAGTCGGATTATCTCAAGTGCTATGAATGGTGGCAGGTCATCCTTGGTTTCTAATTCAGGGCTTTCAATGGATGTGAAAAATGGGTCTGACTTGGGTTTGGAATTTGACTCAAACCATTGGTGATCAGTATCCACAGTCAAAGAAAAGGAGAACCTCTTGATCAAATTTCGAAGAAACATGGCAAGGTACTGTTATGACATTGAAACTGTTTTCCTTTGTATGTCTTTGTCCAATATCTTTTGCGGTTGTTATTACATTGAAACATTCAGAACATACCTCACTGGTTATAATTTCTTTGATTGCTTAACCTTCGTTGAGGTGCAACAATTCTATTTTTGGTATGATTTGGGTTTGTTTTCTTCAATATGGTCAATAGCTTGAAGTCAATGTATGTGGAGCACAGGAGCTCTATCTGACCATCTCCCTTTTTTTCCTCTCTACCCGAAAAGTAGGAAAAAAAAAATTTTAATTCGGGAATTTGATTTAATTGTTTAAAAACTTACAGGTTGGCACACCCTGGAGGACCATTGATGATGAACAAGGCAGCGGCATTGGTGAAATTTATAGAAAATATTAATGATTGGCACACCCTGGAGGATCACTGTGATTAAAAAAAGAGAAAAAGAAAAAGGTTTCTGTTTAAGATGTTTGCCTTAGAACTCATTGCTAGACCCTTTCTTTGGTGGATATTGGTGATATCAGGCTATTCAAGAATTCAATATAGGTGTGTTTTATATCATGTTATAATTTTACATTTCGCATTGGCATTGAAATGTTGATATTAGTATTATGCTTATATTGATCCTGAATTCAATATAGGTGTGTTTTATATCATGTTATAATTTTGCATTTCTCGTTGGCATTGAAATGTTGATATTAGTATTATGCTTATATTGATCCTGCTGTGGGTAGTGATAAATTTGGTTATGCAAAAGTTTTATTTATTTATTTATCATTATTAATCTAGAAAGCATGCTTAAAACAAACAAGATAGAGTCATAAGCTACCAAACACCCCCCCACCACCCCCCACCCCATCTCTTATTATGAGTCATGTCAAACATAGATGGACTCTCTTCCCACAAGAGTTTAATATATTTTGAAGAAAGGGAAATGCTAATGGATGCCCTTAGGGCAATGATTAATAATTCATTTAAAGAAAGTTTTTATGAGAAAAAAAAAAAACAATTAATGTTTTGACAGCTTTTTCCATTTACTATAAAAGTGGTGTCAAAACTTTCCTAAAATGGATTGTTAACCATTGTCCTAAAGGCACCCGTTAGCATGACTCTTGAAGAAATATGGCCTTTTAGCATCTCCAAAATCTATATACTAATGGCCAGTCAACCGTGGTCTGCTTTGCACAAGGATCAGTAAAATGTTTATAGTTTATTGTAACCTAAGCCAATTATGACATAACTAGTACCTAATGATAATACATGTTTTGCAAACTTGTCTTTATTATGGGAAAAATTAACACTTTTAATCCCCCGGCCCAATAACACATAAAAAAAGGTAAAAGAAAAGTGTAGAGAAATGAGTACAGGGTATTTGGCTTTGCAAATTCATGATTGATTGGACTGGTCTCAACAGTCTTTTATCCTTTTTGATTGTTTCTGGAAGTAATTGTAATTTTTTTAATTTGTTGCTTTATTAACCAGATAAGATCTAAAGGCAGTATGACTAATCTAAATTATATTGGTTATGTTTTAGCATGTGGTGATGTGTATTTCAAGATTTATCATCTGCTTTTAGTGAATAAAAGCTAATCACCAATTAGGTGTTACAATGAATAGCCTTGTCCCAGCAAGTTAAGTGCATTTAGGTAAAGAGAACTTTGAAATGTTTTGATGAATGATAGTTATCTCCATAAATAAGATTATTGGGACCCAATAGATTTATCATTCCCGATAGTGAATGTTTGAGAATGAGCTCGACATCAACATTGGATCATTACCTCATTGATTTGTCATGAAAACAGGTACTTGGAGGGAATAAAGTAGGTCATGGACTCATTGCCGAAGCTTGGACTGAAATGGTCAAGATGTTCAATGGGACTGAAATGGTCAAGATGCTCTCAGGCATAGATACAAACATTTGAGAAGGCAATATAATGACATAAAGGTTCTTCAATAGAGTGGGTTATCTTGGGATGAAACAGGAGAAATGGTAATCACTGAGATTATGTCTAGGATTCTTATACCAAGGTGAATTGCCATTTATCCATTCTTGTATCTTTAGATTATTTTGTTGTTCTATTGCGCTACTTATTTATAATAGAAAAATCCAGGTGCATCCTGATGCTTGGTCTCATAGAAATTAATCTGTTCTGAGTTGTTACAAATTGCTGTTATATATGCTGAAGGGGTTTCTAATGAAGATGCAGAATTTCTTCATGCAATGCAGATTTCAACAATGAAGACCCCAATTTGATGATTGGTATATTTCTTGTTTCAGAATTGAGAGCTTCACAAATAATTCCCAGAATATTATTGCCTGCATATGTATTCATATTTCATTGTGTTGTTCCTTAACTTACTATATCAACGTTCTTTCAGTTGCATCGTGTCATTTTCTGTCGTTACTATCCAAAGTCTGATGTCATAGAACTGATAATTATGCTTATTTGTGCTTGATTAATGGAAATCCAGCTTCTGTTGGAGGGTATAACCAAGTGGTTCAAGATATTGGTTGCATGTAATGGGTGCCAGTGAGATTTTCTTTTCACAAGCCTATAACAGGCTCCAACATTTGGTGAGATTTTCCCCATATTTACTTTTTTTTAGAATTCTTCTGAACGTGTAAAATTTCATATAACTCTCATAAGTTTCAAATTAAGATATTATGAATAAACATACCATAATAGAACTCTCCCAAATTTCAAATATTTGTTTTTGATATATGGAAATGGCAACACCAATGAAAGGAAAAATTACTAAAGTCACTCTTTGGACATTGAGGACTATGAGCTGGGACTGATGATCTCTCTCTCTCTCTCTCTCTCTCTCTCTCTCTCTCTCTCTAAATACTACCTATAGGTTGAAAGGATTGGAACATTCAATTTATGACTTGATAGATAATTTATGACCATCTGCATAATTATAGATGAAGGCCATGCTAAAACTACACTAGCATAAGTTAATGTAAAAACTTTGGCTAATTAGTGTTGTCATAAGTTTTAATTTCATGATAATGCAATTACTTCGTTTAGTTTTTCTGAAAGTGTCGTATAAAAACTCTGAAATCTCTCCATTTCAAGTAATGTTGGAGATTGATTTTGTTAAACTATATGAAACAATATAATTGTTCCAATTTTGCTTTGGTGCCCTTTAGAATAAATTCTTGCATGTAATGGGAGTTATTTTGAAGTTGTAGGTAAAGAGAATGACCAATATTTGCTAGTAGTGATTCTCATGGACTGTTATTATATCAACCTTGAGTTAGAGCAATTATACAGAAGGAATAAGATTGGTCCTACATGCAATGCTCAAGCTTCGTCCAGGATGGTTGCATCATGCAGTAGAAGATTTGGCATTATGGGTGGCAAAGATGTACTGGAAGATCAAAATTTAAGCTTAATGAAGATTACACGGAAATAAAGGATCTCCCCATTCGGAATGGCTTCACTGGTGATGAAATTTGCCAAATAGTGACCACCGATGATATCTTTGGATAACTTATATCAAGGTGCAGTGCTTTCTCATCAGTAATGTTGCTAGGATAAAGGATTTTCCTTCTTCATTTCCTCTGGCTGTCATTAAAGAGTACCCCATAGCACAGATGTGCACATGCACACTTTTTCTTTTTCACATATATTTTTTCCCTTGATGAAATGATGTTAATACTGTTGTCATGAACTAAATAAAATGTTACTGGGTTACATAGGTTGTTAACACTTTCATCATGAAGTAAATAAAATGTTAGTAGGTAACATAGGTTGTAGAACATAATTCATATCAGTGAACATTGAACGGGATAATTTTTTAGTACCTCTCATTAAAAAAATGACATTTTGAATGAGAGTCCAGATGGAGTTTTATACAAAGAATGGATCTGATTTGTGCATGATTTATGGTAATGAAAGTTGGAATGATAGATCAATTTGTTTGGACTTAAAATTAGAGATCAACAAAAGTTGGAATGCTCTCAATGTCTCTGTTTTATAGGTACTCAGTGCGTTTGAACAACTCAGGCTTCGCAACCTCTTGATGAAAGACGAGAGAGGCCTGTTAAGAGTGTGCACAGCTCCTGATAGTTGACAATTGGTGATCACCGCTAAAGGGTTTTTGGCAAGCTTCTTCTGAGATGGAGAGGTGGCCAGGGTGGCATGCCAGCTTTTGGGGTCAAATCACAGGTAGGGAAAAGAAAAAGACTGCTAAGATATTTGGCAATCAAATTTTTTTTTTTTTTCTGAGAGCTAAGCCTAAAGGATTTTCTTAACTTGTCCTCTCGATTGCAAGTCAGATATTGGAGGATGCAAGTGTTATTTGTTGAAGAAGAGAAGGCTACCTTGAAGATTAGAAGTGATAATGGAAGACACTTCTGACTTGCTGAAGCAGGGGATGCAAGTGTTATTTGCTGTTCATAACAGGTATTAACTGAGGCTAGGGTTCTTCGTTGTACCAGCCCTTTTTGTTGTATCAATAGAAAAAAAAATTAACTGTATGTCCTTTCTAGTTAATGTAGCTTTTTAGGTGGGTTTGGGCTTATGATTATAAACTTCAACCCAAGAAGATAAAAGCCACCTTTTCTCCCTTCTAAAACATTATTTGACAGTAATTTACCCAAGGTTGATTTTGACTTACGCTTTATCTATTTACACATCATTATAAACTTGGTAGAAATTTTGTTTTTAATTTTAATGTTGTCAGAAAAATCAAATACTTGAATATGAATTGGGTTTTGTTCTCTGAATCAGTTGTTTACTTATGCCTCTATTCAGCATAGTGCTTCCATAGCAAAACCTCTTCAGGGTTGTTCTGCTTTTTTTCCTCTTCAGAATTTGGTAGGCTTGACTGCGGTTTAGTTCTGTGTTGTAATATTGCAGTGTGATTACAATAGAGAGGATTGGTTAAATGGCTTGGTTAATTGAAATACAAATGGTAGAAAACAAAATGATGCTTTTATTTTCTCACAAAAGTTGAGTGTGTGTGTGTGTTTGTCTGTGCGTACAAACATATATAACTATTTATTTAGAAATAGCACACATTCCATTAAATAGAACCATTTTAAAATCTTCTGTCTTATTTTAGAAAATTAATTGATCCAGAAATTGTTAAAGCCTCTGAATTAATATAAAATCTGGACCTATCAAGTAGGGGATGTTGAGTAGTGGTGGAATTAGAACGTTCAATTGTCTGTATACTTGATGCTAATGCAAGGGAAAAAAGAAGGTTCTTCTTTGACAAGGACAAGATGGCAAAATACCAAATATGATTTTCTGGATCAAAAGCACAAAAACATAGGAATGTTGGTCAACATAAGAACTGGGGCAAAACACAACTAAGATACTGGCCTGCAATATGAATTGTTAATTCTAATATTTTGAATGGTTCAAGAAAAGTCAGAAGTTTTATAGTGAAGATTTTTTTTTTCATAGATTTGAGGTTTACCCAGATATTTTCTTGCTCCAGGATATAACAAGGTTGACTTGGTGGATGGAAGAGATGTTTAGACTTCAAGAGTGTTGACACTTGGAACTTTAGAAGTAGGTAGCTGTCTCATGCACTGGACCACGTGGAACAATGTTAATCTGCTTGATAATCTTTTAAGTGTTTATAGTCAATTAACTGTGTCTTAAGTTGATAATAATCAACATAGCTAATTGCCAATTTGGAAGAGCTGGTAAAACAAGGGGTACATTTCAAAATATATATATGAAATCGAAGGAACTGATCAACTTATTGGCATTGAATGACATTGGGGTCTCCAGATCAGTAACCTAGTGTAGTTATTTTCGGTACTAATGTTATCTGCCAGCTTTTGTAAAACATGTATTGTAACCTATGATGATTGATAGACTAGGTTAATGAAATGAGGGTCAGCATGTAAAACACTAGTTTCTTTGTTTAGCTTGATGCGTATGGCCCTTCTCTAACAGCGTTTCCCAAATCCCTCCACAAAATCCCCAAAAAGAACAAGCAACAGAAAAAAGTGATAAAAGAAAATGCTTGCAATCTGGAACTAGAACTTTATACATCATTATAATGTCTGATCTCTTTGCACTGGGAGACACCATGAAAGTCTATGTTCAGGTCCACTTATAGATTAAAAAAAAATATACAAAATCTATGTTGAAGTTACTATTTTTTAATTTCTACAGGAATCAATTTTGAGTAGAGTTCTTCTAAAAAAGAAAGAAAATTGTGAGTGGAGTTCTTCAAATTGTGTTGACCTGATTTTCTTAAATTGCACACAAGAGTGTCACACTCAAATTTCCTCAAACCACATCTTCATAAAGGAGCACTCTATGCATCGTCCAATATTGCTCTTTGCCACCTATCCCTTTTATAAGTTTACAATTTGTTAATGCAAACTTATAAAAATAATAGGTGGCAAAGAGCAATATGAGTATAAATTTTTTTCACAGAGAATACTCATATTCCAGTTGTCTTTACTTCATGCTTCTCTGCAGTTATGTTTGTTGGCTTATTTATTCCTATCTCAATCCTTATCCTATATACAGGGGCAGCCATTACTATCAAATTCAATATATTGTAAGCTCAACTGATAAATGGTCCAATTGTTTTCTGTAGTGGGTTAAAAATGAAGAAATGTCATGATAACTCAATACAATGAATTTCTTTTGCTATTGATGCTAAATCACAATCCGTATTCAAACGCTTGATCAATTCCAATTCCTTCTCTCTTTCTCACACACTCCCATTATCTCTTCTTGGGATAATGGGTGGAACTCATGATGGTTATTGTCATGTCTGATGTCTCGGCCCTTGCCCTATAAATATAATCCATAAAGTCAAAATGTAAAAACTAAGGCCAGATTGCAAAAAGACCTCTTGGGTTTTGAGTGAATTGCAAAAAGACCCCTTGTACATTAAATTTTATGATATTAATCCTTAGGCAAAAATTAGGGAAGGGCAAAAGGAAGTTGTATGATTGCATTTGGACAACTTAAAATGCTTAAGGTGGTGATTATCATTCTATCAAAAGAAAAAAAGAAAAGAAAAGAAAAGAGAGGGGCAACTATCATGATTGATAAAAGCATGTAATGGTGGGATACGCAGGTAATATGGTAAAATGAGAGTCAACTAATAACATTTTTGAAAGGTTAAATTTTGGAGAATGAAAGGTACATAACATAACAAATAATCTTTCACAAAAGAAAAAAAAAGAAAAGAAAAAAGAAGCATAACTAGTAATCCATTTGTGTTTTGTATTTTAAGATCACAAAATTATATTTTTAGTACTTTATATATACTGTAAACAAAAAATTATTTATTTCATATTTTAATGGCAAATTTCCTTGGAAAAAACAATTGAAATAGGCTACCAAAGACATCAGATCCTCAATTATTGTATTTTTTTTTTCAAAATGCCGATTGAATTTTGTATAATAATTTGGTTGGATTTTATTTTGGTTTTATTTTTTTATATCCCTAATTAGTTTTGAAACTTGAATGGGCAATTTAATAAACCCTGAATTGGGTTAAGTGAAAATTTTGGAAAAAAAGAAAAAAGAAAAAACCAAAACACAGCATCAATATATATATATATATATATATATATATATATATATTTTTTTTTTTTTTCATTTTTCAAATTCTATTTATTGTTGGGAAAATTGGCTCCATTCCCTTCATTGTAATTCGTTCATGGGCCACAATGAATACTGAAATTTCTACTGGGTCATGTCAACGATTTATTGGGCCATTTCACATTCAGCCTGTATCCATAGAGAAATTTTCAACTTTCTAGACATCGATCAAAGCATTCAATTTCAATCCTACATTCATACGTCCGCCTTTCAGATCTTCTCATGAATTCAATCCCCATTATTAACTCTTATGAACAGCAAAGGAGTCTCATCTTCAACTTCCTCTTCCTCTTTCACCCACGGAGTTTGTATAATGTATTTTATGAGTTTCAATGATTCTATGGTATATATATTAGTGATTACTCCTTAGTTTTTTATTTGTGAAAATTCTTTGTATCTGTTTAACAGCTTTAACTGTAACGGATTTGGTTACGGGACAAGATGGACTTCAGCTTATGTCTCTCCCCTTTTTAAGAGTGGCATTCTCAGTTCTTGTCAACTCACTCCACTCCCAACTGGCATTTATCAGTATTATAACTATGCTTGGAATGTAATGATTGAACAAACGTGGACTTTGTGGTTGTCAGAAATTATATTTGTCATAGCTAAGCAAGATTGCTCTTTTAAGAGTACTCTTTAGAGTATATATGCCACAATCTATTTTCCTCTCTCTTCAGTGTTAAATAAACTAAAGTGCAATCTTTTTATTTTTTTACTTTTATTTTTTAATTTTTGTGTTTTATTTCATTTGATAGATTATATTTTGTTCCTTCCTTAGAATCGTATCATATTGTTGCAAAACTTTGGATTATTAAACAAAACAGAGCATGATATTCTCCTATAGTTTTTCTTGTCTTGCCTGAACATAGGCTTGAGTTGTTAACACATTGAAAAAGGCATGGGAAGGCATGTATATGAATAAAATTATTTTTGAAGTTTCATTCATCAAGTTAAGATGTAGATGCTGTGGGTTCTGCTGGAAGTTTAAAATAAATCTTGATCTTTCTGAAAATGTGAATCACTTTATTTTATTATTCCTTCTAGTTCGATGTGAGTCTCTACCTATTTTAATTATAGGACAATAAATTTCGATGGTAATAACCTCTGATTATTTGTATGCAGATTAAGTGGCATCCATGTTTGGGTTAAGTTATTTGTGGGTTTCATGTAGTTCTCAATATAATGGTATTTGTGTACCATCAAAACGTGTCAGATTTTGGCAAGGTTTATTAGCTAGCACATGACTTATCATAAAAATGGAAAAAAAAATGGGGAGGCTTATCAGGGCGTGAGGAGATAATTAGAGGTATTTACTATATGCTGGTGCTTTTGTTATTCAGGTGGCACTAAGAATGAAAGACTGTTGTGAAATCATATTCACAAATGCGGATTTGTTTGTTAGTATTTATGCAATCATATATGCATTTTTTTGATGACTTTGCTAAATGTTCCTAAATTGTTTTTTGTGATCTATGCTTGATTTATGGTAATGAAAGTTGGAATGTTAGATCAAGTTGTTTGAACATAAAAATGGAGAACGGCAATAATGCCCTTCTGATGGGGATTAATGATAATTGAGGATATGCAATGTCCAACTTGGGTATTCAAAATATCTCCTCAGAGAAGAAATGAAAATCTTTGACTTCATAAACCTCAGCATGCTGTTAAAAAGTTCAGAGAGTCATCAAGGAAGAGATAAAAGAAGCAATTGAGGAGAATCCATATGTAGTCAAAACATGCAAGTACTGAGTAGTCAGGGGAAGTTTGGATGGTTACTAATTGGTATAGACCTAGAAGGCAAAAAGTTATTGACCGTTCTTTCTAACACACTTTCTTAATAGTGATTTATTTAAACAACCAGATTTTAGAAATTGTGAAAAAGATAGCTCTATGCAATCTGTCCTAATGCTCTCTAAGCCTCTATTTTGCAGGTACTCCAGTGCTTTTGTAACATTTCAGGAATTGCAAGCTTAAGATCAAACACCAAATATCAAACACCAGAGAGGTCTGTCTGGGTGTGCACAGCTCCTGATAATTGGCAATTGGTGATCACCATTTGGAAAACTTATTCCAAGTTGGAGGAAAATTTTCAAAAACTGTTTTCTAGTTTCTTAGGCTGCGATACATTAGGCAAAGAAGACTGCTGGATGTTTTGCATTTAAAAAAAAAAAAGTTATTTTCACAGCTATGCTTAAAGAATTCTCCCTCCTTGTCCTCTTGAATTGCAAGTAATATATTGGAGGATATCTGCACGAAGAAGAAAAAGCTTCCATGATGAATAAAAGTGATAGTGGAAGATGCTTCTGAGTTCTGACTTGCCAAAGCAGGGGCTGCATGTGTATTTTTGCAGTTCATAACAGGGTACTAACTGAGGTTAGGGTTCTATAGCTAAATTTCCTTCTAAATTGTATATCTTGGGCTTGTAATAAAAACTTGTCCCAACCCTTCCTTTTGGCTGTATCAAAAAATAAATAAACTGCTTATTACTTCACATCTATCAGTGTCCACATACTTGCACACCATATATAAAATGTGGACACCAGTATTTACATTTTTCAAGAATGTCCACATTCCCTTGGCATGGTCATCCCTTCTCTCTTCCCCACTCCCTCAAAACCACTGCACTTCCCCTCTCTCTCTCCCTAATAACGTTGTTTGTATATTTTAGAAATACGTATGGGTAAAAAAGTGTGTGAATATATGTGTAATGTTATTTAAATACTGAAAATTGTTGTTTAAACAACAATAACAAATGGGCCCTTATACTATAAACCATCATATCATCATAACCCTGGTTAATACTTATTGAATTAGTTTAGAACTATGTATAATATACAATTCAATAGTATAGATATGTGAATTATCTATAATTCTCTCACTATTATTCAATTCATTTCAAAGGCTCTCTAAATAAATTTTTGATTTGGATTATATGTTTTTTTTTAAAATGTTTATATATATGGTCTGTGGGTGCAAGGGCCCAGAATCATGTTTATTGGGCTTTGGGCTCGGTCCGAGGACATTCATGATCCGAGTAGGGTGCACTTATTACGCGTGCCAGTTCTAAGACTCATAAACGGTAGGTGAAAGAAAATCTGTCCCGAGGAGGAATCCTCTTCGGATAAAAGGAAGGAAACTCAGGCGCGTACCCCAACAATTGGAGGCACCTTCCTGGAAGCTCCAACGATAGGAATGGGCCTTGCGAACATACAGGAAGGAAAGGGGTCTGAAAAATATCTGAAGAAAAGCTGCTACCACTGCATTAAATGCCCTGTAGCTACTTTCCTGGCCGCATTTATGTAGAGAAGACATCTGAACAGGGCTACCTAAGTTACTACCGCTCACAGAGAAGCCCCAGAAGGTGTATGATGGGACAAGTATCCAAGTAAGGTCCTGGATAAATGACATGTGTAGGGTTCGGATGAGAAAGAAGGGTTATATAATGTAAGAGACCCTCCATGAGGGGAGGACTTTTTTTGGCAGAAATTGAAAAACTCAACTTATATTATATTGAACCTCCTCGGATTGAGCCGAGAGCACTTTTCCTAAAAGCAATTGTAACTCTATTCTTTTCATATGACCTTTAAACCAATCTTGAGGCCCTATTAAACGTAGTCCACACCATTAAATTCTAATTCTTTAGCCCACTCTCTACAAATTTATTGTATTAGGCTTATTGGGCCAAGATCCTGTATAATTTGGACTTGGGCTCCAAATTGAGACCCTACAATTGGCGCCGTATGTAGGGAGAATTTGTGTAGTGGCGGGGGCGACGTTTGACCATGGCGGGATTAGGTTCCCATCAACAGGAGTCCAGGGGCTCCCATCAGCAAGATGCCTTTCATAACCTAGTGCGTAGAAGAGATAGAGAGGGTAGTCCGCACACCACGCAAACCAGCAGAAGTCATCCTCAGATAGGGAGTCACGTCCCTCAAAGGCAAAGTAACAGGGCCATGCAGAGGGAAATTGATGACTTAAAGAAGAAGCTACGTCATGCACGCCAACGACGAACCTCTTCCAGTTCTAGTGTTTCCTCTCATGATGAATAGGATACCACCTATCGACATGGGTCTAGGACACCACCAAGTGAGTTTTTCTCCTATGATGAAGGGTGCCCCTACAAGCGAAGGCGTATAAGCCCTCCTCTTAAGGGCTTGGGGAGTGACGCTATGAGTAAGGCGTTGAATCAAATATCTAGATCGCCCTTTACGCGTCGGATCGAGGGGGCATAACTTCCCCGACGATTCCATCAGCCCACTTTTACTACTTATAATGGCCGAACGGATCCGGTGGAGCATGTAAGCCAGTTCAATCAAAAAATGGCTGTTCACTCTAGGGATGAAGCTCTGATGTGCAAGATTTTCCCCTCCAGTTTGGGACCTGTGGCCATGAGGTGGTTCGATGGGTTGAAAATTGACTCCACAGATTCCTTCAAGGAACTTACCCAGGCTTTTGGCTCTCGCTTTATCACGTGCAGCAGGGTACCACAGCCTTTGGACTCAGTATTGTCTCTATCCATGCGGGAGGGGGAAACTTTGAAAGTGTACTCGGACAGATATTGGGAGATGTATAACGAGATAGAGGGTGATTATGAAGGCATGGCAATTAGCACTTTTAAAAGTGGCATTCCTGCCGAGCACGGTTTAAGAAAGTCCCTCACTAGTAAACTTGCTGCCAATGCGCGCCAACTTATGGATCGGATAAGTAAGTACAAAAGGGTCGAGGAAGACCAACAGCACGGTAAAGGTAAAGCAAGGGTAATTCCTCAGGAGAGGAGAGATTTTAGGTCGGATCGGTTTAGCAATAATCGGCCTCGGAGAGAATTTTTAGGGCAGTCAGGGTCTGCTAACACCTAGGCAGTCAATGCAGTGTTCCGAGAGCCAGTGCATCAGATCTTAGAAAAGATTAAGAACGAACCATTCTTTCGATGGCCAAACAAAATGGCTGGGAACCCCAAACCAGAACCTTTACTACCAATACCATCAGGATCAAGGGCACACTACAGAGGATTGCAGAAATTTGTGGGACCATTTGGATCAGCTAGTCCGAGAAGGAAGGTTGAAGGAGCTGTTGCACTATTCCAGTGGCCATGCAGGGCAAGGAAGTCTTGATCCTAGGGGGGGTGCTTCTTCAGGACCTCCCTTGGGAACGATAAATTTCATTTTCGCTGCCCCGGGGAGAACAGGATCCTGTCCATTCAGAGTTATGTCTGTGGCTCGGCTGCCCGTCGAGGACAATAATTCGGAGCCAAAAAGAGCCAAGTTGGAGGTCCAACCGGTTCTGGGTTTTTCGAACAAGGATAAGATCGAAACTATTCAACCCCACGACGATGCATTGGTGGTTACGCTTAGGATAGGGGGATATGATGTGAAGAGGGTATTGGTGGATCAAGGGAGCGCTGTGGAGGTTATGTACCCCGACCTGTTTAAAGGTCTGGGGCTGAAGCCTGAGGATTTAATCGCCTATGATTCCCCTCTAGTAAGTTTCGAGGGAAGGACTGTTGTGCTGAAAGGTCAAATTAGGCTGTCTATACAGACCGGTCCTAAGGTGGTGGAGGTGGATTTCATTGTGGTAGATGTGTATTCACCTTATACATCTATTATGGCCAGACCCTGGCTTCACATCCTAGGGGCCGTTTCCTCTACACTGCATCATAAGGTAAAGTACCCATCCGAGGGCCAGGTTAGGGAGATCCTCGGAAGTCAGTCCATGGCTAGACAATGCTTGGTGGCAGCCATATCACATCAACCCGAAGCTGAGTCATTGATTGTTGCTGAGGGGAGTTCATAGCAATTAAAAACTCCAGAGTTGCCCACAGATGGGCAGTCCGAGGAGGTAAAATGCGAAGACTTGGAGAAAATTATTATGGGGGATAATCCGGAGAAATTCTTTCAGGTTGGGTCCTAGCTGCCCCCTCATGAGAGGGAAGAGTTGGTGAAATCTCTTAAGGAGAATGTTGATGTGTTCGCTTGGAATGCTTATGAGGCCCAGGGGGTGGATTCGACCTTTATTTGTCATCATTTAAATGTTAATCCATCCATCACGCCCAAAAAAAAATTTCCTCGACACCCATCCAAGGAGCATGCAGATGCTGTTAGGGAGGAAGTGCTGAAGCTCAAGCAAGCAGGGGCTATTAAGGAAGTGTTTTACCCTGAATGGCTGGCCAACACCGTGGTGGTGAAGAAAAAGAATGGCAAGTGGCGAGTGTGTGTGGACTTTACAAACCTGAACAGGGCCTGTCCAAAGGATCCCTTCCCCATGCCTCGGATAGATCAGTTGGTGGATGCGACAGTGGGTCATCCTCGGATGAGCTTCTTAGACGCCTTTCAGGGGTACCACCAAATACCTTTAGCCCTGGAAGATTAGGAAAAGATTGCTTTTGTCACTCATGTCGGAAACTACCACTACAAGGTGATGCCATTTGGTCTAAAAAATGCAGGATCAACCTATCAAAGGATGATGACGAGAATGTTTGAACCCCAATTAGGGAAAAATATCGAGGTATATGTGGACAACATGGTGGTGAAGAACAAGGTGATTTCTGAGCACATTGCAGATCTCGGAATCATTTTCGAAATTTTGAGGAAACAAAAATTGCGCCTAAACGCTTCCAAGTGCTCGTTTGGTGTGGGAGGCAAGTTCTTAGGATATATGGTAACTCACAGGGGAATCGAAGTCAATCCTGATCAGATTAAGGCGATTAACAATCTACAATCTCCTCGCAACCCTAAGGAGGTTCAATGGCTTACCGATATGACTGCCGCCTTGAGTCGGTTTATCTCTCGATCAGCAGATAGATTCCGACCCTTTTTTCTCTTGATGAAAAAGTGGAAGGGATTCGAATGGGCCGAGGAGTGCGCCCGGGCGTTTCAGCAGCTTAAGGAGTACCTTTCTCGGCCTCCCATCATGTCTAGTCCTCAAGGGGATGAAGTCCTATTTGCCTACATTGCTGTGGCCCGTCATGATGTAAGTTTGGTGTTGATTCGAGTTGACAGTGGCGTGCAACGGCCAGTTTACTATGTAAACAAATCTTTACATGAAGCTAAAGTGCGATACTTGCCACTAGAGAAGGCCATCCTGGCTGTGGTACATGGTACGTGGAAGCTCCCCCACTACTTTCAGGAACACATAGTTATCGTCTTGACTAAGCTCCCACTCAGGACTGTACTTCGGAGTGCTGATTACACGAGCAGGATTGATAAATGAGGCACAATTCTAGGGGCTTTCGATATCAAGTACATGCCTCGTACTTCTGTCAAGGGCCAGATCCTCGCGGACCTAGTAGCTGAATTCGCTGAAACCCCATTAGAAAACGTGCCAACACCGAAACACATGGATGAAAAATCGGTTGGCATCATATCCCTGCAGGAACCTCTATGCTGGAAGGTGTACGTCGACGGTGCAGCGAATCAGAGGGGCTCTGGAGTGGGGCTAGTCTTGATTTCTCCCGTACAACTCACAATCGAAAAATCGCTAAGGTTGGGCTTCTCAGCTACAAACAACGAGGCCGAGTACGAAGTTTTGCTGGAAGGAATGTCCATGGTTCAAAGAATGGGGAGAAAGGAAGTGAAAATATTTTCAGATTCAAGATTGATTGCTGGTCAAGTAATGGGCGGATTAGAGGCAAAGGATGAAAGAATACAGAAATATTTAAGTCAAGTTAAACATTTACGGTCAAAATTTGAATCATTTAATCTGATGCATATCCCTAGAAGTGGTAACACACATGCTGATTCCCTTGCTACGCTTGCAATCTCCTCAGGGCATAGCTTGCCTCGAGTTATCCTTGTAGAAGACTTGAACAAACCCACTGAGGTAGGAGGAAAAATATCCCAGGTTCATGAGGTCTGAGTAGGACATAGCTGGATGGATCCAATTGTATTATTTTTGAGAGACGACATTTTGCCAGAGAGTAAAATCGAAGCTGAAAAAGTACGGAGGAAGGCACCTCGCTTCTGGTTGTCCGAGGACCAAAAGCTATACAAGCGCTCTTTTTCTGGACCATATCTACTATGTATTCGCCCTGAAGTGTCAGAGTCAATCCTGGAAGAGTTACATGAAGGGATTTGTGGGAGTCATACTGGAGGCAGGTCCCTATCTCACAGGGCCATCACGCAAGCTTACTGGTGGCCAAATATGCAAAGAGAAGCACAAGAGTACGTAAAGAAGTGTGACCAGTGCCAAAGATTCGCGCCAAACATACATCAACCAGGTGGGATCCCTAACCCGTTGACCAGCCCTTGGCCTTTTGCTCAATGGGGCTTGGATATCGTCGGGCCTTTTTCCAAGGCTGCAGGGAATAAGAGATACCTGTTGGTCGGCACCGACTATTTTACTAAATGGGTAGAGGCTGAACCTCTAGCGAACATCAGGGATGTGGACGTAAAAAAGTTTGTTTGGAAGAATATTGTTACTCGATTTGGAGTACCTCACACTCTCATCTCGGACAATAGTCTTCAGTTTGATAGTAAGGCCTTCAGAAGGTATTGCTATGAATTGGGAATTGCGAATAGGTATTCCACCCCAGCTTATCCCCAGGGAAATGGACAGGCCGAGGCTATCAACAAGGTCATAATAAACAGACTAAAAAAGAGGTTAGATGATGCGAAAGGGATGTGGGTGGAAGAGCTGCCACATGTTCAGTGGGCATATCAAACCACACCTCCTAGGTCAACAGGAGAAACCCCATTTTCAATGATTTACGGTTCTGAAAAAACCATAGAGAGTTCAACAATTTCAATTGTCGTTTTCTCTGAAAATTATGCATCATCCACTTGGTGTTTGGATGAACTTTCCAAGATTGTTGAGTGTAAGAAGAATGATCAGTTGGTGCGGCCGGTTTTCTACAACATGGATCCATCAGAAGTTTGTAACCAAAAGGGAAAATTCGGGGAAGCACTGGCTGAACATGAAAAAGTCAAGGATAACAACAAGGTTCAAAGGTGGAGAGAAGCTCTAACTGAAGCTGGCAATATATCTAGTTGGCATTACCAGTATGGGTATGTATTCAGTGACCATTCTTTTGCTGATTTTTGAGTTTTAATGGCTTTTGTGATGACTGCTGATTTCTGAATTTTATTACTAAATTGTTTACCCTGATTAGAAAATTTTAGGGGAACATCGTTAGATGTCTTATCTTTTTTATTTTTAATTTAAAATTTGAAGTTATTGAATTACCTTTAAACAAATTTATCAAAAATTTAAACAACTATGTATTAAAAAATTAAAAACATTTTTTTTTGTGCTAAAAAATACTTAAGTAATTTTTATACACATTAAGGGCCTGATTGGTAGGAGGATTTTTGTTTTTGTTTTCAAAACAATATTAAAAAAAAAAAATTCACAAAATTGAACTTGAAACTAGTTTTTAGATGATAATTTTTATGTTTTACGTGTTTGGCTCCCACTTTTGAGAACAATTTTGAAAATACTAAAAACAAAAAATAATTGTTTGGGAGACCATTTCTATTGTAGAGATTTAAAAAAAATTACAAAAAGTAATGTGTAAAATTTGTAGATTACTTTTTTTAATTTTTTTGTTGTGGATAATGATAAGGGAATAGAGCTTATAGTGTATTTTTTTTTTTTAATGATAAGTTTCAAATTTAAAGGGTGAGAATTCTTTTTGGGATAAAGATAAGTTCCTTATTTTAAGAGATAAAAGAGTTACGTGGGGTCCATTGTTTTCAATTTATTTTTCTGTATCCTGAAAACACCCCTTTAGCCGTTTTCAAAATCCTGTTCTAAACCAGGAAAATAGAATACAGTTTTTTGAAAACTGTATTTAGGAAATATTAGCCAAACAATAAATTCAAGGGTGGGCCCCACCATTTTATGGATTGCAAAACAAAAAACTATATTTAAATATTCTTACCAATAAATTCAAGTGTGGGCCCCACCATTTTACCCCTTCTTATTTTTATTTTAGAGTCAAACTCATTGCATGCGTATATGCTCTCTGAATGATAGGTGCAGTGAGTTCAAATTTATTCAAGGAATTGTTGAGGAGATCTCAAATTCTAAATTAAATCGCACACCATTATTTGTTGCTCGATACCCGATTGGAGTAAATTATCGTGTAAAGACCATACTTTCAGATATTGAGTCGAATGATATTCACATGATTGGGATTTATGGCCCTGGTGGAATAGGTAAGACAACAATTGCAAAAGCTATTTTTAATAGAATTTGTGATCGTTTTGAAGGATTTAGCTATCTAGAGAATGTTAAAGAAAAGTCAGGGACAAATGCTAGTGTAATTGAACTACAAGAGACACTTCTTTTTGAGATCTTAGGGGATACAAATTTGAAGGTGGGAAACAAATTTCGAGGAATCAATGTGATAAAGGAAAGACTTTCTTGTAAGAGGATTCTTTTAGTTATCGATGATGTGGATAAATGGGTTCAAGTAGAGAATTTGCTTGGAGGATGTGATTGGTTTGCCTTTGGAAGTAGAATCATTATCACAACAAGAGACAAACACTTGCTAGCTACTCTTGGAAAAGGTTGTTCAACCTATGAGGTAAAGGAATTAGATAATGACGAAGCTCTTGAACTCTTTAGTATGCATGCTTGCCATGGAAACAAACCTGAAGAAGATTATTTGGAACTTGCATACCAAGCTATTCATTACGCCAAAGGCCTTCCATTAGCTCTAGAAATAATGGGTGCTGAATTGTATGGAAGAACTACGCAAGAATGGAAAAGTGCATTATCTAAGTATGAAAGGATTCCTAACAAAGATATTCATAAAATACTCCAAATAAGTTATGAAGGATTGGATGAAAATGAAAAGGACATTTTCCTTGATATTGCATGTTTCTTCAAGGGACTTGACAAGAATTATGTTGTAGATATACTAAATGCTTGCAATTTATACCCCCTTTTTGGTATTCAGAAACTTGTTGATAAGTCACTCATTACTTTAAGTGAATATAATGCACTGTCTATGCATGACTTGGTACAACAAATGGGTAGGGAAATTGTTCGACAAGAATCCCCGCAAATGCTTGGAAGACGTAGTAGGCTATGGTGTTATGAGGATGCTCTTGAAGTAGTAACTGAAAATATGGTATAAGTTAATTCCCTTCACCTTCTCCCTTTTGTTTGTTGGGTAGATGAATTTTTTTTTTTTTTTTTTTTTGGGTATAATGTAATTCACTCATTGCTTTTTCCAACTAGGGGTCAGAAAAAATTCGAGGCATAATGTTACACTCGCCAGGACCAACAAAGATGAAATTAGAAGCTAAATGTCTTCAACGGATGAAAAATCTCAAATTCCTTATAGTTGATAATGTACATTTTTGTGGAGACCTTGAATATCTTCCCAATGGATTACGGTTGATTGATTGGCCCAGATTTCCTTTCTCTTCCCTGCCATCCACTTTTTGTCCTCACAGACTCATTGCATTCAACGTGCCACAAAGTCACATTATATTGGACAAGCTTCTAGAGGTATAATAATTTTTATTTATTTATAGCTTATTCCTTTAATAAACTATATCTTAAAGGCAAAACTGATAACTTTTTCTTGAGGTATTATCTTTTGGTGTTGTACCTTAGATTTTACAATTGAATTCATCCACGTTTTTGAATTAACCAATGCAACAAAAACAATGCTATTTTTTCTAAAGAAGTTAAAATTCAAGCTTATAATTCATTGATATGTACAACCACATAATTGAATTTAATTAATTGGGGAAATTAAGGTACAAAGTGGAAAAAGAATATAAGTTTTACTCCTATTTTAAAGTTTGTTCTCAATAAAGAAAATTCTGTTTTGGCCAAATTTTGATTTGGCTTTTTTTCCCCATGGACACAGCTGAGAAGCTTGGCATATATGAATGTCAGTCACTGTCATTACCTAGGTTGCACGGACACGCCATTTTTGGCGTTGTGTCGGTGTCGGACACGTGTCGGACACCGGAACGGGTACGACTCGCCGGATTCCGGTGTCCGGCGAGTGTCTCTTTTTTTTTTTTTTTTTCGCTTCTCCGACACGGCTCCGACACGGCTCCGACGCGGCTCCGACGCGGCTCCAACGCAGCTCCGACACGCCAGCAGTGAAAAAACCCACGTCTCAAGTTCTCAACCCACCCTCTCTCTGACCTCTGCCCGCTGCTGCTGCCGCTGTCGCTGCCCTCTGTCTCTCGCCGGAGCTAGATCGGGCCGATCGGCGAGCTCCATAAACGTCGACGCCGAGACCTGTCACTTCCGATCGGCGAGCTCCTCCTATCTCCTTGTTCTTCTTCTTCTTCTTCTTCTGCTTCTTTTCCGTTTTCTTTTTCTGTGCTCTCTCACCCAGGACCCAGATGCCTTCTGCCTAGTTGATTTTAACTTTTCTAATACTTTTTTATATTTCCTTTTTGTCTTGTGTGTCTTCTGCCATCCCCACGTGAAAGTCACTTCCAAACATTCAATTTCAAATTTTAACCATTTTTTTTTTTTGAGGAAGTAATTTTAACCATTGAGTACTATATGTCAGTGTCATGATGTCTTTGATATACATTGGTCCAAAAGAAAATAATTTATATTATTATTTTGACTATTATTTTTAGTATTAGTATTTGAATGTGTATTATTGTATTATTTTGGGTGTTAGTTTACTTATTTGCACTTCCTACATAATTTAAATTCTAGACATAAACGTATTTTATGTCTAAAAATATTAAAAATATACCTAAAAATAAAATTTAATTAATTATTTAATCGCCGTGTCCCCGCCGTGTCGTGTCCTTATTTTTCAAAAATTGCCGTATCCCCGTATCCGTGTCCGTGTCGTGTCCGTGTCCGTGTCCGTGTCCGTGCAACATAGGTCATTACATTAGAAAATTGCCTGACTTATCGATCACCACCCCAAACATAAAGAAATTGGATCTTCGTGAATGTAGAAATTTAGTCGAAGTTCATGAGTCGGTTGGATGTCTTGATAAGCTTGAAAAGTGGGACCTCACAGATTGTAGTGAACTTCAAATTCTTCCAAGCTCCCTCATGATGAAATCTCTGAAACATTTTTGCCTTTTTGGTTGCATAAGGCTTGAGAAGTTTCCCAATATTCCGCAAGAAATGGATGCTTTAAAGGTTCTAGATTTGTTTTACACTACTATTAGAGAGTTGCCACCATCATTTGGGAATCTCATTGGGCTTGAGCAATTATACCTAAGTTCCAATTTTTGCTCCATTCATCTTCCAAGTAGCATCTATAAATTGCAGCATCTTCGCCTACTCTATCTTTTTGGTGGCGTCGAATTTCCGAAGGACGTGGAGATAAGTAGACAAGCACTGAGCTATGGTGGATTTTCCAATTATGGGTTTCGGAGCTTGAATTTCCTATTTCTTTGTTGTTCTAAAAATTGTGAAGAAATAGATTTCATTTTGACTTCTTGTTGCCCACCCTCACTGAAACGTTTATCCATATGGAGCAAAGATATTAGCCTCCCAGAAAGCATTAATAGATTCAGTTCGTTACATTGGCTTGAAATTAGGGAGTGTACGCTTGTTAAGGAAATTCCAAAGCTTCCAGAAAGTATAAGAGAAGTAGATGCATCAAACTGCTCCTCGTTAGATTCACATTCAATACAAAAATTATTGCTTCAGGTATCTCTCTCTCTTTATACAAAATATTTTTTGTTACCTTTCCAATACTTCACTAGATTTGCTAATGCCAATTTCTTGAATATCCTAATTGCATGCAGTTTGGAAGAATGTTAAGGCTTCCAAAAATTATGACATGTTTAGGTGTGAAAGGTGACATATAACTGGATTCACAATTATCTACTAGGCTCTCCCCCACTGAGTTTTCTATCATTCAAACGGACTTCTACGACCCTATAAATGTGTCACAAAATTATGTTGAAGATGACACTAGATGCGAATATCAGATTATATTACCAGGAAATGAGATTCCAAAGAAGTTCAACCATCAGAGTGTCAATGGTTCCATATCATTCTGGATTGGTCCAGAATTTCCAACATTTGCCCTGTGTCTAGCTTTTTGTCTAGATGGGATGAAGGATACAGATGCATACAGTTATATTTGTGTTGTCGACATTTTCATCAATGGTCATAAGCGATTGCTCAGGCAAAGACTCTTGGATAATTTGGAGTGTGGTCATCTGTGGTTTTATGGTGTACCTCATAGCCAATTGCAGCAGGAATTTCGGGACTTGCTTCAAGGTGATCAGAATCTTGTTGAAGTTTCATGTAAAATCTCTAATTGGACTAGTAAAACTGGCGGAGAAAATGCTCCGATCATTGCAAGGATGGGCATCCATGTGGAATGCATTTGTCATCCTCAGAATTCCATTATCATCAGTGAAAACTATGAACTGGTCCAACCACAAAACCATCAAATTTCAAAGAGGATTGTGCACCAACGACTCAGACCGTTTCTTAACCGAGGTCCCAGTTCTATCCTACGCAGACTGTACCGTACCCAGTGCCCAATCCAGAGTACTTCTCATCGACAACTACTAAAAGCAAGAAAAATCCATAACAGCAACAGCAGCAAGAGAAAGAGGCTCTTAGTAGCCAAGAGCTGCAAATGTTTGTATGGAGCTCAAGAGCATGGCTTGTGTTCAAAAGAGTTGGTCTCTACATATTTGGAGGGATTAACTTCAGTGCAGTCCAGCATTTCGGACAGTCGGATTAGAGATATGCCAATTGGTGAACCAGAAATACCAAAAATAAGTAACTCTACCCAAAATAGAACAAGATCAAAGAAAATGAGGAGATCTTGATAAATTAAAAAAAAATGAAGAAATATGCCTTGGTAAAGTACTCTTATGACTTTTTTTTTTTTCAAATAATTTTCTTTAGTTGCATTATTTCATTTGAACCTTTGGGTGTCTTTGTCACTTCTCTCTCTCTCTCTCTAAATGAACAGGTTTATGCGTGAGGGGTATTAATACAATTGCAAAGGACATGCAGAGTTCATTCTCTTTTAATGGTAAAAAAACTTTTCAAAATTATTGTAACTTTGAGTCAGCTGTTTGCCAGTGGAACACGTTCTTTATTCACTCTCTGCATAAATTGTTTGCCTTAGCTCATTCCTAGGCCTTTTCTTTCAATTAAAACTTTTTAGACTTTGAACTAACAATTTTTTCCTCTGTTTTAGTGTGGAGTGTGGATTGTCATTATGATGGAAGAGGGGTACTGAGGTGAGTTTCATCAGGGGAAGGTGAGGTGGAGAGAGGTTTGGTTGAACAAGACTGCTAGATTGGATAGGTTTCAGGAAATTTGGAGGAAGTGAAGCCTGGTTTGGGTCCTGTCGAGCTCTTGGAATGGTATATTTGAGATGTGATGTTTGTTTTTGTTTGAATGCTTTTAAAGTTTATGTATATATCTTGTGCTCTATGTGTTCTGCTGGTTTATTTTCTAAGAGAATGAGCTTAATTTAGTAATCATGTGTCCTTTGGAAACTGGTTTTGGGGAATTAGATGGGAGTTACATAATTACATTACTTGGTAACCCAGCTATTGGCGTGGAAAAAAGTTTGGAGATGGAGTCTATGTTAAATGAGATCTAGCTAAATATATTCAATCGTTACAAACTCGACAGTCTGATACCCTCTCTCTCTTTTACACACACACATGCATACATGTATGTATTTCTATGTATATCTGCCTTTTTGTTTTGGTATATAGGTGAATGTTATTTTCTTGAAGGCAGTTCCATAATAAGGCTTTTAAAACCTCTGAATTATTGTAAAATTAAAACTATCAAATGCAGGATGTTGAGTAGTAAAGATATCAGAACATCAAGTTGACTAGGTAGTTGATGCTAATGCAGGGGATAAAAAGAAGGTTCTTCTTTGACCAAAGAAAATATGAACAAGGGCATATGTGATTCTTTGGAGCCAAAGCATGAAAGGGAGTTCAATTTTTGGCTCTCTGTATACGAAGGTCATGGAAACAATGCGATGTTGTTCAATATATTATTTGAGGTAAAACATCGTTAAAGTACCTGGTGAGCAATATAAATCGAAGGCTTATTCATTACAGGGGTTCAAGAATAGGCAGTTCTATAGTGAAAATATTTTTCTTAGTTTTTGAGATTTAGGGTCTGAAGAAAGAATGCAGCTGTAAGGTAATTTTGAAAGGTGTACCTCGATATTTTCTTGCTCCTAGATATGCCAAGCTTGACTAAGTAGATAGAATAAATGTTAACAAGAGAATTTTCACTTGGAATATTAGAAGTAGGCCCCGTGCACTGGATCATGTGGAACATTGTTAATCTGCTCTGATTCTGATTCAGTGGAAACTATTTCTGAATTTTGGAATAAAGACTGCAATACTATTTAGTTAGTAATGATTTCTGTATTAGGAATCAGAACACAATGGTAGCCAGTAATATGGGATTCTTAGGAAGTGTTACTGGAACTTGAGATACATGTGTGTTGTTTTGGATTTGAAGTCTGGATGCTCTCTTTTGTTTTTGTTTTTGTTTTGTGTAGGGGTGTGAAATTTGTTAAATTCCTTCATATTTGTTTAACAGATTTGGTTATGGGGCGAGATAAGACTTCAGCTTATGTCTCCACTCTACACTCTGACATTCTCAGTTCTTGGGAACAGATGCCCAACTGGCGTCCTCAGCATTATTGAGGTAATCCTAGATCCCCTCTCGTGTTTTTTTGTTATGAAGACGTTAGAAGAATGACTGTAAAAGCAACATGAAGCATTCTTATTAGATTTCTAATTGTAAAAGCAACTGAATTGCATTTCCCATTTTTAGATGCTAATGGCCTCTTATTATTTATATGCAGATTAAGCGGCATCCATGTTTCGGTTAAGTTATCTGTGGGTTTTGTGCAGTACTCAATATAACGGTGTCTACATAGCATTAAGATGTGTCAGATTTCAATTTAGTTCGGGCAAAGCTTATTAGCACACGACTTACCTTACCTTAAAAAGAAAAAAAAAAAAATGAGGAGCTTGTTGGGATGTGAGGAGATAATAAGAAGTAAATACAATATTCTGGTGCTTTTGTTATTCAGGTGGCACTAAGAATGAAAGACTTGTGAAATCATATTTTTAAAATGTGGAAAATTATTTGTTTGTTAATAGGTGGTATTTATGCAATCATATATGCATTTATTTGATGACTTTGAGAAATGATCCTAAATTGTTGTATGTAATCTGTGCTTTGGTTATGGTAATGAAAGTTGGAATGATAGATCAAGTTGTTTGAACATAAATATGGAGATCGACAACAATGCTCTTTGGATGGGGATTGATGATAATTGGGGATATGCAATATCCAACTTGGGTGTTTGAGATATCTCATCAGAGAATAAATGAAAATCTGCAATTTTGTAAACCTCAGCATGCGGTCAAAAAGTTCAGAGAATCATCAAGGAAGAGATACAAGAAGTAAATGAGGAGAAGCTGTAATCAAAACATGTGAGTACTGAGTGGTCAGGTGGAAATGGGAAGGTTACTAGTTGCTATAGACCTAAAAGGCAAAAAAATTATTGACTTTTATTTCTTTCTTTCTAATGCAATTTCTAAATAGTGATTTACTTAAGCAATCCGATTTTATAAACTGTTAAAAAGATAGAAAGCACTATGCAATCAGTCCTAATGCTCTCTTAAGTCTATGTTTTGCAGGTACTTTAGTAACGATTCAGGCTTTGTAATCTTAAGTTCAAAGACAGAGAGGCCTCTTTGGGTGTGCACAGCTCCTGATAATTGGCAGTTGGTGATCATTGCTGAAGGGTTTTCGAAAGATTCTTCTAAGTTGGAGGAAAAATGTCAAAACTGTTTTCTGATTGCTTCAGCCTGCAATATATTCTGTACAAAAAGAATGCTATATGTTTCGGGTTGAAAATAAATAAATAAATAAAATCTCTTTTCACAGCTACTCTTAAAGAATTCTCTCTCCTTGTCGTGTTTATTGCAAGTCACCTTGGAGGATATATCTACACAAAGAAGAGAAGGCTTCTTTGATGAATGAAAAAAAATAAAATAAAATCACTTCTGACTCACGGAAGCAGGGGATGGCAGTGTTTTTTGCTATTCATAACAAGGGTACTAACTAAGGCTAGGGCTTAGCTAAATTGGCTTCTAAATCACGTATGAATATCTCCTTGGCCTTGTAATAAAAACTTGTACCAAACCTTCCTTTGGTTTGTATCAAAAACAAAAAATTCTGTGTCATTACAAGTTAAAAGTACCTTTTTTAGGTGGTTGGGGATTATGCTATTGCTTATAAACTTCAACCCAAGAGTATAAAAATTACCTATTTATTCTCCCTACACTAACAAATTGTCAGAAGATCAAAAAGGAGATATAGAGAGCCAGAATATACTATATAACTTACCAATTCTAATTTCTTTGATTGTTTTTTTTATACAATTTCTTTGATTGTTAAAACTTTGTTAAGGTGTGTTAATTCTATTTATGGTATGAGTGAGTTGGTTTTTAAGAATGCAGTGGCTTTGATTGAGGGACTGTTGAAGAGAGAAGGCTGTGCCTGCCGTGGGAGGGATTCACATCAGACCTTATATACATCATTATATTATTATTTCTCTTCTAATCTCCTTCCACTGGGACATACCTTGAAACTCAATGTTTGTGTTCAGATTGTTTTGTTTTAAGAAGGATCAAATTTAAGTAGCTTTCTTCAATTGATGTTAGAAGTATGGGAGCATCTTGTCTCGTTTCTTTTGAAGCTCACAATTCCACAAACTGCACCTACAATATTGATCTTTCATAGCCATTTGATCATCCCATTGTTTGTCCTCTTTTCATGCACTTATTTCCCTCTTCAATCTAATGTACCCTTGGACAGCTCCTCTTGCAGTTCTTCACCTTGGCCCCTAAAAAATTAAGTAGATGATTGTAGTGTTTATAGGCTTATAGCATGTGTTATGAGTTTGTTATGGGCATATTTGTTGCTGATATGGCCATTGCAAAAGCTCCAAGGGGGAAAATGGGCTTTTGCCCTTATTTTTTAAAAAAATCTAGCACAATGTCCATGTTTTAAACTATTTAACAAAATGTCCCTGTTTTTGAAATTCGATTTTAACAAAATTGAGTTATATGTAAATTTTTAAATAAAACTCGACATTGCTAATGTCGAGTTTCACTTAAATTTTCAAAAAAAAAGTAAGTGGCAAAATATGCATAGAACTCGACTTTGTTAAAGTCAAGTTCTACCTGTAACTTGATTTTGTTAAAATTGAGTTTCAAAATAGGGACATAATACTTAATAGTTTCAAAACATAGATATTGTGCTAGATTTTTTTTTTTTTTAAATAAGGGCAAAAGTCAATTTTGCCCCCCCCCCCCCCCCAAAAAAAAAAAAAAAAAAGCAAGTCAGCCAACAATGGTGACTTCATTGTCTTCTTGATATTCAGCTTGATGGGTCTATAGTACTGAGTGAGATGAGACTAAGTGAATAAGCATTAACTTTGTTGAAGACAGATCATTGAGCATTCTCAACTCTGATGTTAATCTCAACAAAGAAGGCGGCGACAAAACGCCATCGTTTTATGCCAGAGATCCTCACGTTTCATAAAAGGAACAAGTGCAAAACGGTGCTGCTTTACTTAAGTGATACACGCCGAAGTCACGTGAAGAAGATACGAGTTTAATTTTTTTTTTTGTCTGTTATAATCTCTGATGCACGGACTCGGCTCCAGGCCTCTCGCACCTGCATCCGACCCGGCGGGACGCGGTGACGCGGGAGGGACGCCGCTGATTGCGCGTCGGGCTATGTCCTGCCACGTGAATTCCCGAACTCGCACTGACGCGGCTCAAATCGGGCCTACTCGGGCAGTATCGGCCGAAACCGGCGAAATCGCCGAAATTGCCGGTTCAGGCTGGAACGCCCGAGTCAGGCTGAAATTCAAAAAAAAAAAAAGGGTGCGAAACGCACCGTTTAAACTTAACCTAAAACCCTAGGACTCTCTCACACACTCTCACTTCGTCCAAACGCTTTCTCTCACTCCGTCCCTCATCTCTCTTCTCTGTGCTCTCTGCGAGCTCGGCTTCAGGTGTGCTCTCTCACACCAAAACCCTTTTACGATTTCTCTCTTTCAAATTGCTTAGAAATGAATTTGTGAATCGGAAAATTTGTGTGCTTGGCTGCTTGCTGTGTTTTTTTGCTTGTTTTTTCGGTTCTTGTGGGAGCTAAAGGGTTTTGTTATGGCTGCTTGCTGTGTTTTTTTGCTTGTTTTTTCGGTTCTTGTGGGAGTTAAAGGGTTTTGTTATTAATATGGCTGCTGTGATTTACAAATTTTATCAGTTAGGATAATATGGCTGTTGTATTCTAATTTCAATCTTGTGGGTTGTATTTAATTTATGAACATCATGTTTTAGTTATTAACTTATTATCTACTATTGCTCTTAAATTTGGTATATGTTTATATAATGTGAAAAAGTATGCTTAACAATATATTAAAAATATAAATAAAAATATTTTTAATAATTTTTTAATCGCCGAGTCCGCCACACCCGCACCCACCTTTTTCAAAAATTGCTGAGTCTCGCACCCGCACCTGCACCCGAGTCCCGAAACACACCCATGCTTCATAGGTTATAATTAAGCCTGATTACGTGTCAAGATTCTGTTAGTAGACGTTGAGTTCTGTTACAGATTTTTTGCTACTTCTGACTCTGTTTCACTGTATTGTATAGAACAGAGGTGTAATCTATTGACTGTACTCTCTCATTTTATTTCCTCATTCAATGATATGGAGCAGCTCTATTATAAACTCTTTCGTTTCTTCTGTTAGTGTGGCATTGAGTTGAACAAATTATCAATTATCTTATAAGAAACAAAAAGACAGAAGATAATATAATATGCAGAACTGGTTCAAAGTAAGGTCCATATCTGAAATTTTCATTTATAACTTAACTTTAAAGAAAAATTGAACAGGAGTTCTCTCAGCTTTGAATTGATTATTGCATGGATTGCTAAACGAATAAATTTCACCAATCTTTTCTTGAAAAAGACGATAGCACCCTAACTATGACAATGACAAACGCATAAAACCTCCAGTTGCAATATTTGGAAAATTTTGATATTGAAAAAAAGAAAAAAAAGAAAAAAAAAGGTATATGAGCACACATTGCATGTACAATAATGCTAGTTATCAACTTATTATTAAGAGAATAAGAATCCATTGCCATTATTTTTTAAATGATCCAAAATACCCTCAACTGTGGATCACAATAAAATTTTATAAAAAATCAAATAATATGATCAAAATAAGAAAAATTATATATTTCAAACATTTAAATTTTCTCTAAAAAAAATGCCTAAATTTAGGTGAAATTTAAAATTCAAAAGCGAAACTACATGGTTGGTCCTTGAAATTTACCTTGTAAGCACAATTGGTTTTTCAAGTTACAAGTGAGTATTACTGGTCTCTCAAATTTTAAAAATTAGTAATATTAGTAGTACTTATGTTAATAGCCATTAATGATATTGCTTACGCTTCTAACGTAACAGTGACATGACATTTTTTTAATGATATGACATTTTTATAATGAAAAAATTACAAAAATTATTTTACATGTTAGAAATTAATTAGTACCAAAGTACTTGACCTAGTAAGTAATAGGTAATACCAAATCAAAATCTGATCTCCCTATCTGAAGGATTGAAAAAATTATTATTGTTTGAGAGAGAGAGAGAGAGAGTCCCTACATAGAAGAGCAAAGATGCAATAGCATTGAGCATTTTGGATTTTTTTTGTAGCTATTATTTATGTGTAGGTTTTTTTATTTAGCTAAAATGCAAAACTAACCCTCAACTTTCTTCAAATTTCATTTCAGTCATCTAGCTTTGCTTTCGTTCATTTCAGTCCTCTAAGTTTCAGATTTATTCAATTAAGGCATTTCCAATAACTTTTGTTAAAATTTTTTGAAAAAAAAAAACCTAGAAAATATTTTTCAATCATTAATTGAATTTTTTTAATTTAAAAATTTGAAAAATTAACCACAACATATAACAAAAGTTAATAGAAAAGCTTAATTAAATAAACTTGAAAGTTAGAAGACTGAAATGAACAAAAGACAAAATTAGAGGACTGAAATGAAATTTAAAAAAACTTAAAAGATTAATTTTGCATTTTAGCCTTCTATTTATTTATAGAAATTAAGGTTAAAAGGTTATAGAACAACAATCACAACAATTTTGGTAGATAATAGTTATTCGTCATTTCAAGAAATTGTTATACCTTGTAATAGAAATACAACCAAACTGCTAAATTGATTATAGGCCAAAATGCAATACTTACTCTTTAAGTTTCACTAAAATTCATTTCAGTTATTTAACTTTGCTTTCGTTTAATTCAATTCTCTAAGTTAAAATTTTTTTTTCAATTCAATCCTCCGTTAAACCTCCATTTATATCTACCATTAATTCCCCAAAAACAAAGTAGTTTTAGTGTTTTTTTTTATTTTTTATTTTTTATTTTTTTTAAAACCAGAAATAAAGTTTTTATATTTTACTTTTTTTTATAGAACAGAAATAAAGATCTGGTTCCTCTCTAGTTGCTTTAATGTCTTCTATCTATTTTCAGTTCTCACATACCCATTGCGTGTTTGAAACCAAAAAGCTTTGTGCGATCATCCAGCGATAGTAGTAAATCAAGTAATCTCATTCTTGGGTCTCACCCTCTCACATTATGGGGTCCCTGCGATGAACATAGAAGGAGCATCGTACCCAACTGAGCCTAAATCTTAAAAAAAGCAACAACAACAACGACTACACCTAGTCCCACCAAACCCCTAAACCCAACGACTAAGAGAGAGAGAGAGAGAGAGAGATTGAGAACTTCATATCAGATTTTACTGCTCTTCTACATCCAAAGCTTATGCAAGCACATAATAATCTTAGTTATATATGATATTTTATTTTTACTGTAAGCACCATTAAAATCAAATTTACAGTTTTTTCTTGCATAACAGGGACACCATAAAAGGGTCAAAACCTCCACTTCCAAGGAAGAGCTTTGACGTAGGACAGATTTGAAACCTCAAAGAGCCTAAATTTTCCCAAACTTTGGAACTTCATATCACCTTTTAGAACAATCCCTTAAATCCTTAATTTATGGGTTTTGTTTTTTTTGTTGAAAAATAAAAAAAACAGTTAATGGCAAAGATAAACAGAGGTCTAACGGAGGATTTAATTGAACTCTATTGAAATTTAGAGAACTAAATTAAACAAAATCAAAGTTATAGAACTGAGGTCTAACAGATGATTCAATTGAACACTATTGAAATTTAAAGAATTAAGTTGAACAAAAGCAAAATTAGAGAATTAAAATGAATTTTAGTAAGACTTAAAAGATAAATTTTACATTTTAGTCTTAATTATTATATTCTTATGTAATAACCATTCTATTATAAGGCCTATTATAGTATACCAAACATGTTCTTATTTATTAATTTCTAAGTACCACATTCCCTTAATTGTAATTTAAACTCGCCCGTAAGCTGTACGTCCCTGACATTCTCAAAGTCAAAGTTTGTACCGGGTCATTTCAAGCTGTATAGGACCAATTAAAATTTCAGCTTCTTGTTTCAGGAATTATATATACTACCATTCTCAAAGCATCATTCTTTGAGAGATAAGCACAATAAGGTCAATGGTTTATTATTATTATTTTTTAATAATGCGTGAGGAATATTAAAAATATACTAGGAAGTTGCAGTTTATACTATTTATTAAGATCAACGGCCCTCGCTAATATTAGTATATTCTAATTTAATAGTTTATTTAATTTTTCTTTTCCAAATTTTAGTTGTGTTTTCAAGTAAAATATGTAGCGGTTAATAAAGAAAATAATATTTTTTATACAAAAAGAAAAGAAAAATAAAGAAGATGATATTTCATATATTCCTCCATTTAATTTCATAGCAAACAAAAAGGCAAAATAACAAAAATTATTATTTTCTTGTGTTAATATAATTAATTTTATTTATTTATTTAAAATATAATATAAAAACACTTACATACACGTGCGCGTGTGCGCACACACATATATAAACAATAAGATCTAACCATTCAATTTATAGAAAAATCTCAATAGATTGAAAAAATCAAGATTATTATAAAAATATAGAATTTTTGATGTTTAATCTAAATATTAATTGATGAAACTAAAAATATTGAATTTGATAATTTCATTGTCATGTATAATGAGCTGTTGATAAAAATATTAAAGTTAAGTCTAGTTGAAGTATTCTTGTACAAGTATAATACATGAAAATTTTAATATGTGTTTTATACATTTAATTATAGAAAAAATGGCCAAGAACCTTGTAGTTCAGGTGCATTGTTTGATCTACGTTATAAGGATATCCAACGTTCAAATGCCTATCCCACCTTCAAATTTTGTAAAAATTGAATTATAAAAAATTATAGCGAATATTTATTTTCGTGGTATATATATTATTTATAACATTCAGTGCTATGTTATGATCACTAATTTTATTGTTAAACAAAAATTATCACTAATTTATCAGTATTAGTCTTTTGGTCAAATTATGTATGTATGGACATATAACGATGTTTTCTAAAAACGTCGCAATATGTCCATTCTTTAGCGGCGTTTTATAAAAAGTCACAAAAATATATAATGTTTAGCAGCAATTTTATGAACTATAGTGACGTTTCTTAAACGTCACTATATATCCATTCTCTATTCCGTCGTGTACTATTTTTAAACTCTATAGCGACGTTTCTACCCAAACCTTTAGTGACGCTTCCATAATGGCCGTAATAGAGCTCAATTTTCAGCAATTTTTATTTATTTATTTTTTTTTTTTTTTTGCCTTTCCTGCATAAAATTTCACTTTTCCCACTCTCTTAAAAGTTAAAACTTCACCCACTTACCATCGCGCACCCTTAGTGCAGTGGTCACTCCACAAGTATAAGTGCTTGTGGGGTGTGGGGGGTAAGGGCCGGGGTTCAAGTCTCTAGGAGGAAGCTTCACACACATATACACTTAGATTAGGCTAGAGTAGAAATTCTATCTTGTATTAAAAAAAACTTCACCCACTTCAATTTTTTCAACCACTCACATCTCCCTCACCCAAAACCCTCTCTATCTCTTACTCTAAAAAAAAAAAGAAAAAAAAAATCCCCTCTATCTCTCCTTTTCTCTCTCTATCTCACATGCTACTCTCTCTCTCTCTCACCCAGCCCACCGGCCAGCCCAGCCCAGCCCAGCCACTTGCCGATGCCGACGTCAACACCTAGCCCAGCACTTTCAGCATACCCATTTGAAAGACCATCCCTCTAAGTTTGGTTAATTCAATAGATGAGGTAAAAATCTAAGTTTTCTATCATTTTCTTCTATGAAATCCTTTGGGCTTTGTTGTTTTATGATGTTTATGGTAATAACTTAGTTTGACATTCCTTTCACAAAGTACGCACAAAATGTAATACCAACCCATTGTTGTATCAATGTTACTTATTGTTGCAATACCCTAGCAGTTACATCTTGCAATGAACTTTGAAATTAATATGTATTATTTTTTTAATGTAAATAATATGATGTATTATTATTATTTTTACATAAATGATGAGTATAATTTGAAATGATTAACAAATCTGTCTTGTAGGATCTCATTCAATACATTTTATCTTTACTATTGTCTTCATATTATTTAAAGATAAATCCTCCTATGAAAATTGTTTTGCATGTATTTTTGGTATTTTTTGTATAGGATCATATTTTTTACCATTCCTATCATTGAATTTTTTAAGAAAATATTAAGTTAATGGCATTTTGCGAGATAATATATGTTATTTATTAGACTTTTTGTTATTATAAATTTTAGAAATATGGACTTGTCAATTATTCCAACAACCTCGAGGATCTCAAGATTTATATATATTTTTGTTGCATTGGTCGATGATAGAGAATTTGTTTGCATAAATTTCATAGAACATTATTAATAGACAAAAGCATATTGAATTGAAATTGGGGAAAAATGGAGACATGATTTCATGAGAATGAGATTTTCTAGAAGTATCATCTATACGTGGGGGAGGAAGAAGAGAGTTTGTAAGAGGGTAAGAGTTTTTGCTTTGATTTATACGTGGGAAGGGTCAAACTTTGGTCATAATATGTAAGGTAATAATTGGGCTTGAGTTTTTCATAAGGTTTGGTATACTTTTAAAAGGTAGTCCATTTTGTAGTGACTAACTTTTGGTCTAATTGGTCTAATTGTCAAGAACAGCTCATATTTGATATAATAGTAAAAAGAAGTTACTATGATCTATTGGGTAACAGTAAAAAATACTTAATAAAAAGAAGTAAAAAATGCTAAATTTATGTAATAGTAAAAATAAGTTACTATGATCTATTGGGTAATAGTAAAAAAAATTTAATGAAAAGAGGTAAAAAAAAGACTAAATGCAACATTAGAGTGCCATGTGGCAGGACCTCATGCACTTTCACATAAGGTCTCTTCTTTTATATATATATATATATATATATATATATATATATATACATATTTATATATATTGATTGATTGATTTAAAAAGTTCATGGTTTATTAAAAGTGTGACAAGTGGCGCAATAGGAAGCGTACCGTTGTAATAATGAAGTTTATGTGGCAATTCTTGTAATAGTTTTTAAAACTAAAAGTATCACTTGGGATGAAGACAAATTGCGAGATAAACATTATGTTCCGAGATAAATATTACAAACAATCCAAAAAACTTGAGATTATTGTAATCTAGTTTCTTAAGAGAAAATCTCATAGTTCATACTTCATAGGCCTTAAGGAAGAATATATGCTTGTAAGTGTTTCTTTGTAACTTTGTAATTTAGTTTAAATCATATTAAATTTATTTTAATTCAAGTACTTAGTTGTTATTCATTTTATCTGAAATATGTTTACTTTGAATCTACTTGATGTTAGTGTGATAATCTAGACTTCAATATGTTTATTGTGAACCTTGTAACTGTGAGATAAATTAGACTTTAAAATAATCTGTTTACAATCCAACATATTTCCTTGGAATCCAATGACATTAAAGATAAGTTTGAATTCAATCTTAATACTAAATAACTTAGAATTTCATTTACTTACTTTCATTTTTTTTATACAAAAAGTCCTATTGAATGATACATTTCCAAACTTCATCCCTAATCCACAAAATTAGATCATCCATTGAATCACCATTTTGAAACTTGAAAAAAGGTCTCAAATCACCCGCAATTAAGATATACAGCATCCAAGGCTTAGTCGAAGCCCCCTTGTCCATCTAGAATATTATTTGTGGAATCATTCACCAGTTGCAAATGTTCAGAACTTTTGATGTTTCACATGTTAAAAGGCAAGGAAATGTCCCTGCACACTTATTAGCTGAGCATGCTTTACATGCTGACGATTATTCTGCTTGGCTAGAGGAATGCCCTAGTCAAAATATTAGAACTTACATTGACTGAGGGATTTGTTGTTGCTGCTGCTGTTTCTTTACTGGTTGTAAAATTTTTAAAACAATTTCAAATAGATGGGGTTGATCAAAACAATTTGGATTGGATGGGATTAGTTTTTTCTTGTTGAATAGTATATGGGTTTGAAGAAAATTTCAGGTTGTTGTTCTGATGTGCTTTTGCCATTAAGAGTGTTTTGCAATGCTTTTGCATTTGCAGTTAAGTGTGTTTTTGTAGTTAAGAGTGTATTACCCAAAACATTTGAAGATGCTTGATGTTGTTTGCTTTTCTATTATAATGTTGTTCTAAAGTGGTTTCTATTATAATATGTGCTTTTTGCATGTGTTTTTATTTTTTTATTTTTTTTTATTATCATCAATTATATTTATGATTCATTAAAAAATTTAGGCATGTTTTTCATCCAATTTATTCTTGCTACCTTTTAATTTGAACCTACACTTAAGCTAAACTAATTTTGTTACTAGTTCTGCCTTTTACTAAATCTGAACTAAAATGTATTGCTAGTTTATTACATGTGAAATTGTATTATCTATAACAGAGTATTGCTTGTAAGAGCTTTGAAATTTTTACATATTTAGTTATATATACATAGAGAAGCTTATCTGAAAGAAATGTGTATTTTAATTGATTGTTGTTGGATTGAAAAACTGAATGAGTTGAACCCAAGCTTAGTGCTCTATGAAATCTTTCAACTAATTAGGCTTTGTTGTATTACTTAGACTTTAGCCTCTATAACAACAGAGTTTTTGTAGCTTTAGAAGTGTACCAAGTTCTTTTCCAGGAATTAATGCAACTCTTTGAAAGTGGATTTAATCATATTTTCTATAAGGGTACACTAGATCCTATGAATAAAAGGTTTTTGACTGTACTAAGAAGTTTGAGTTGATCATGCATATAATGGAGTTTCCAGATTTGTTTTGTTTGATTTGGGCATTAGCCTTCCAAATTGTAAAAGTCAATTTGAACTAAGCAAGGAATATATATATATATATATATATTATTTTATTTTAGTTCTATTTTATTTATTTTTTTATAATTGGTCAATTATGGTGTGAACTCTTTTTATAAATTGATGGTCAATTATGTATTTGGTTGAACATTATTATTAACAAACCTATATTTTGTTTAGATGGTTAAGAACAAGGAGACTTCAAATCCCAACACTAAACAATCCCAAAATAGCTCAAATGTTAGAGTTCAATGGCCATCAAGAGTAACGACTATCTTTTGTGAAGCTTGTGTGGATAAGGTATTTAAGAGTAATCGGTCTAATACCCACTTTAGTAAAAAGGGTTGGACAAATATTGTAGCATATTTTGAAAAGAAAACGGGAAAGGAATATCCTAGGTCAAAGTATAAGCATAAGTGGGATGGATTGAATTAAGATTGGGTACTTTGGAATAAGTTGAAGGGAAGTGAAACCGAATAGGGATGGGATGCAGCCAAAGGAACAATAGTTGCAACTGATGAGTGGTGGGAGAGGAAACTAATGGTATGTTTTGTATAACCCCTTGTACGTATTTTGTATTAGTAGATAAACCATGCTAATTTGAGTTATTAATGAAAATATTCAAAATTGTTGGAGGTTCCTAAAGCTACAAAATTTCGAGAGAAAGGTTTGGAGAATGTTGACTTATTAGACATTATGTTTAAGGACATTGCAGCCATGAGAGATTTAGCATGGGCCCCCACTTCAGGTGTGTTACCTAATGATCTTGAGACACCTAAGGAGGGGTTAGGTGATACTTTTGCTGACTTGTCTTCTCCAAATGATGATGATGACGTTCATGAAGATGAGACTCCTAACCTCACATAAAATAATGAAGAACAATTAAAGAATATAGTGAGCATTACAATATTGGCTAAGAGGTTACATTTGATTCGTCAGAAAAGGCGGTCTGTCCCAAATCTTATCTATCGTTAGGGACCCGTTGGGACGAGCCTCCTACTTGATGCCCTTGAAGCTTGACGGCCTGAAGTACCACTTCCTTGAGGACCCATTAAGTAGGTCACATGCATACCTTACGGTGGCCTCGCTCCAATATCGACGAATGGACCCTCTCACCAATAGTCGAGTGCCTTGGACCCCAAGGAATTTTTATGTGTTCTACACTCTCGAGTCCAAACATGGAAATATGTTGCACAACACGTCCAAAGACCTCATTACTCACTTATATCTTCCCTATATGGGAAGATAAGCCCTAAGATCTTGGGGACTTAATTCCGAATCTTCTCTACAAGGAAAGCTCCTTCATCCAAGGGATCTAGGTCAATACTACGCCACTATATAAGCACCAAAACTCCTATTCTTCAAGGTATGAGAAAATCCCCAACTCTGACTTAATTGAGTTCTTAGAGGTTTTCCAATCACTAACTTAATCTTTGGAGGGTTTTTGACCGGCACCCCACTGGTGCTCTCTGTTGGTTCTCCGTTTTCTTATTCTATAGGTACCCTTATTAGTGTACGTGTGGACAATCAGCTCACTGATATTTTTATGCATCATCAGTTGGCATCGTCTGTGGGAATTTCAAGTGAATAAGCCATATCACCACTTCCAAGACAAAGAGTTGCATGGTCCAGACACGATCAATTGCTACCATCAACCAGGAGACTGGGAACCCTCCTAACGCCTTGGAAAGACAAGTGCAAACCCTCGCCGCGGTAGTTGAGCAGCTCACCCAGCGTAATCATGAGTTGGAGTGGTAGTTGGATCAGTGGAATGAATGACGACAAAACAATTAGCATGATGAACAGGACAGTGGTGAGCACAACGACAACTGTCCCCCGATAGGTGATCGTTAGGAGAGAGAAGAACCAGAAGAAAGCAACGCTGCCAGCAGGCGGGAATAGCAAAAGGACACTAGCTGTCCCTCCGAGCTAGAAAGCAATGCGATTCGCATGGTGCAAGACATGCAGATGATGAAGGAAAAGATGGACATGATGATGAATGCCTTGAGGGAACGGGTGTCTACCAACCTAGACAAATAGGTCTATTAAACCGACTCACCCTTCATAGCACCATTAACCTTTTTCCCCCTCCCAACCAAGTTCAAGATGCCGCAAGTAAAGGCGTACTATGGATCTCGACCACCTAGAATCATTCAAAACTCTCATGCATCTACAAGGGGTTCCAGACGAAATCATGTGTAGGGCGTTTCCCACCACACTGAAAGGGCCGGCCAAGGTTCAGCCAAGGTTCAGTAAGATAGCCCTCATATAACGTCCCAACCCAATTTTATAGTTAAACTATGTGTTTGAGTGGTTAATTATTATTTTAAGCCACTTTCTTTCTATAATTAATAGAAGAGTATTTAATAAACATATTATTTTATAATGCCATTGAATAAGAATTGTAAAGATTATAAATAATTGAATGGCTAATTGTATTATGAATATATACTAAGTATGTACAATACTATATTAAGTGGTTTAAGTTATTAGATACATAGTTGGTGTTTTATTTAGGTATGATGCATGAGATGTTATAACATGGTTAAGGTTGTAAATAGGTAGTCAAGAGAAGGATATAGTGGAAATTCCACCTACACATATAACCAACTGAAATTCAACACATGTAATGCCAAAGTATCATGCATGGTGACATATGTTATCTTCTTTTGACCCAAAGACCAACACCTAGCCGGCCATGCAATACCTCATTCTTCTTTCTACTCTCTCAAAGCAACTAGAACAATCAAGAAACTCTCTCCCTTTCATACCCACGGGTCCAACATCAAAAGAAAGAAAAACTCTAAACTCTTCTCTCCCTCTCACACCTACGGGTCCAGCAGCAACAAGGAAGTTTCTTTCAATTCTTCTCAAGCTTTTGTTTCCAACTTAAAGCTAGAGTGATTCTAGCTCTATCATTCCAAGACCCATGTCTAGGATAAGGGGAAAATCTAATTCTTTTAATCTATTGTCTATTTAAACTTAATTGATGGTTATATGAATTTGTATATGGGTGTGTTGGATTCTAGAGACTGTTGATCGCCTGAATATGAATTGAGTCATTGTTTATACTTGCATGTGCTCCTAGATGATAGACTAAGATAAAATCTGTTATGAGTAAGTGTTAAAATGACTAAAATAGCTAGATAAACTTATGGAATTGCTAATTGAGGTGCTGAATGTGTAGTTGATTCAGTAATTAAAACTTGTTGAGAGTTAGTTAATAGGCACTTTATGAACTTGTTAAGAGTTGCAGTCATTGGTTAACTTGTTTGGTCATTGTGAATCCTGTATATTTCTAGGACAACTATGGTTAAAGGTTTGTTAGAGATTATTATATAATATGTCCAGTATGTGTGTATTAAATTTCATATGAAAATACCATCTTTTGATAATTGTTTGTGATTTTACAAGAAAATGTTGCAAAGCTGCCACTGTGACAGATTCTGTGTTTACGCATGATAAATTATGTATTAAACTGTATACAGTGAATTTGGATGCTAGGGATATTTTCTATGAAAGCTAAGACACTTGTGGTTGTTATTGAATTGGTCTCACAGCAATCAGATCAATACAAAAATAATAGTGCAATTTGTAAGTCAATTGAAGTTCTGTTAGGACAGATTTGAGTATGTTGTCTTGTATGATTTTTAATAAATCATGGTTTTATGATTTGACTCTAAAAATGATATGGAATCTACTAGACATCCATAGGTGAAGTATATGCTGCTAGAATAAATAGTGAACAGTAAGTGACATACCTAACTTTGAGGATTTAATTCTAAAGTTAGGTTGAATGATCTGAGTTATAAATTAATATGCTTATCATTTGGTATATCTGGATCATAGATAAATTTTGAATACCTTGGTTCGAGGTTTAGTACTCAAAGGAGGGGTTCTAAACCATTCTACTACTTTTTCATGTTGCTATTTTGTTAAATGTGTTGTATGTTGCTATATGGGTGTATATGGATATATGATTATGCTTAATGGATTTTATGTTTATGCATGCATTATTGCCCAAATCTCAAGCACATTTTGAAATGAAATTGGCTCCTCTGGAGATATGATATAAATATGAGAATGATGGATTTTTTTTTAGTTTGGTGCATCATTTGTTGATGTATGCATAATATGTTTGTGGGAACCTTGTTGAGGGGGGATTAGGATTTCCTTGATTTTAAGAGATATGCTTTGAGATGAATATGTAAGTTTATTCTAAGATATAATTGATAGTAATAAGTTTCGATATTTGGTTTAAGTGTTACCAGTACCCAAGTTTGAGCTCCTTCGATTGTAGGCTCTCAGTTTCTCTGCTTTTAGGTAATGGATAAGTTATATGGGCATTTGGTAAGTCATGAGGTTATTTTAAAGTGTATTATGCATTAAAGGTTTTTGATTAGAGATATGACATAAAATCATGTTTTAGACAAAGATATGTTCGTGAACTTTCGAAACCTTATGTATATCATTTAAGCATATTGATGCTATTATTAATTCCACAAACATGATGTTTAAAGAAAATAATAGAAATGCTATTATTATGAAATGTTATGCAAACTATGAATTTCAGTATGATGTATAAGTATGAAATGTTTTCAAGTTATGTCCTTTGGTGATCTAAACCCGGCCAGTAGGGGTTAAATTACTGGCTTTTCATGGAAAATGTAATCTGATTAGCCATTAAAAGTGGTGAGGACTCTGTTGTACCCGCCCTTGTTGGGAACGGCCAACTTGTGGAGGATGCCAATTGACCCCCATGGTTGAAGATATGTATTATGATATGATTCTGGGAATCCCTAGCATTGTGGGGAATGCTGGATGCCTGGCACAGTGATGCTAGAGGCCTCCCAATTTTGTATAGACTTGTCAGATATGGACTAATCAATATGTTATTTATGAACAACAATATTATTTTATGGATCATGAGAGAATGATTTTGTTTAAATGCATAGTAAAAAGTTAAAAGCTCTCATGAATAGAAGAAGTTTCTGATGAAAAGAAAAACTGTCCTTTAAAAATAAAAGTTTCTGAAGTTTGTATATGTTTGATGGAAATTATGAATGTATGCAACGAAAAATTAACAGATCTACTTCATTCGCAATTGATAATATGTGCTATATAAGTTTCAGAATAAGAGAGTGTACCTTGGTATGGTGAATTTCAAAACAAAGATCAGAAGTTCTTGAGAACACTTTCAATTTTCACTCCAATTCCACTTGTGCCCAAGAAGTGTGGTCTCTCAATCAGTTTGTTCAAGAGAGAATGAAAGAGTGTTTAACACTCACATACATCCCATTTCATGTTCTCTACCAAAATTCTATATGTTTCTCTTAATATAACTGATTATCTAATTGGGCTAGCCTTTTGGGCCTTTCCAATTGGGCTTTAGTATGTGGCTTGGAGTGGAACCAAAAGGGAACAAATAAGACACCAGCTCCAATGGGCCTTGGGCTTTTCTGTCAACTTTTGACAAGTCCAAAGTTACCATTAATTATATTTAATACCAATATATAAATATAATTGCACTCTAGATCTTATTAATAAATTATATCCCAAGACTTTATTGTATATGCAACCCCTTCATAAAATATTCGTAGTAATACAAAGTCATTAATGTAGACTGCTACTATGTAAATTACTACATCTTAATCCTTAAGTACCCGATTTAATCCTTTAAGTTATTCATCATATATTTATGAAATCCAATTTCATAAATATATACTTTAGTAACTATTTACTAAAGTAGTTAGGCATAACATTCTGAATAACAAATCCATTAAACTTATCTCAAAAGAATATTTTGTATCTCCGTTAAGAGACTATGAATTCCATCTCAAGAATATATGTTCCATCAACACTAAATGTGGCTGCTTAACATACTGAGGTTTTGACCGTTACTTTAGATCTCACTCCTGATATATCAAAGTAACATACACTTCATGATCAGATTCATTATTCTCTCAGGATTAAGAGTTCATGTGAATAGAAGTCGTGAGATTTATTATTCATTTGACAGTCGTTAGGAGAATAATAAACCTCACAAGTCCAGTTCAATATGTTTTAACTCTTAAAATATATCAACACATCAACTAGAAGTTTTCACTTCCATGATCAAGACAAATCATCTTAGTTGATATGTTATAGTCTTCGTAGATGAAATGCCTAATTTCATCACCGACTATGAATTACTATTCTGAGTTTACAAAGAACTTGTGAGTTATATCTTCTATGACTTTTCACATAAATCACATACTATGCATCTCATGGACTATATGATAATGTTCGAATATTCATATTACCATTATTTTAGATAATAATAAAACAACTTTATTAATCACAACATTAAGTCATACATAATGTCATACATAGCATCATACAATAGGATTTAAGGACACTAACCTTAACAATGTTTATGTTAAAAGTAATAAGATATCCATTCTTTATAAAATATTAAGTTTTGTGACTATGAAAGTTATAATATTTTATGAGAAGAAGTTTATGAAGAAAAGTTTTGTTATTCTTTAAGATGTTTCTAATTTAAGACAAAGTTACCAATTATCTGATTTAAGTAAAAAAAAAAAAAACATATTATATTTGGTGACTTTGTAAGAAATAAAAGAAATTCAGTCTGAAAGGTTTTGGTAATATTATTCCGATAAGAAAAAGGAGAACAATTATTTTCCTATGAGAAACATATAAGTTATTATTATGAATAGTATAAAATACTATGCATGAAAAGATGTTTTCGTATCTAAATATTCATAAAATGAAATGATTTGATTTACATGCATTCTTATTAAATTCTTGTATATCTTACCCTTACTAAGCTGTGTAGCTCACCCCTTCTAGTCTTTTGGTCAACTGGTTTTATTCTGGAGCAGAAGGAGCCTTAGTCGAGTTTTGGAAGGGGCTAGTTTTAGTTTGAAAAGTATAGATCCCAAATTAGCAATTTGATGTTTAGCTTTGTGGTATTTTGTATTTTAGGATCTAATAAAAGTTGTGTACCTTAAAGTATTAAGAGATGTATTATGTGAAATTCAGAATTTGAATAACTGGTGGATTGTGTTATCCCTTGAAGTACAATGTAGATGCTCTGAATATCAAGTGAAAAGTTATATCAAGAAGTAAAGAAACAAGAATGAAAAGAATGAAGGAAGCTTTTGTAAAAAGTTAAGTTGGTTCTTGTTAATACTAGGTTTAAGCTGGATATTAGCATGTCGGTCATGGTCATAATCAGGGTATTGGGTTTGGGGCGTGACACCTCAACATTGTCTCAACCTTCAAGGAACTGAGCAGACTCTTTGTCACGCACTTTCGAGCACTCAGAGGAGCGGAAGAGAGGTATCCTCCCATGGAAAAGTTTGCTTTTGCTCTGATCACCGTCGCCTGCAAGCACAGGCCATACTTTCAAGCGCACACTATAGTGGTCCAAACAGACAAACTGTTACGAAAAGGTGATGAACAACCCAGAAGTAGCTGGATGTTTGGTTTTGTGGGTAATAGAGCTAAGTGAGTTCAACGTACAGTACTACCCTAGGACAGTAATCAAAGCCCAAGCATTGGCCGACTTCGTCGCTAAAACCCTAAAGGATAGAAACCTAGCCTCGACCTGACCTCGGTCACTAACTAAGTGAAAACCTTAAAGGATTTTCATTCCTAAAGATGAAGGGTTAACCTCGGTTTGACCCCGGTTAACAACTAGTTAAGAGACCTCGATTAATTAATCTAAATTTCCAAGTTCTTTTGTAAGGGATATCTTGAACATTCCACGTACATCCATACTAGTCATCAACGAATTTTCATAATATTACCTAAAGATTATAGTAATGCAATGCTCGGATCAAAGGGTCCAATGACAAAGATATATGGTGACCACGAACACTTAAGAAATTTTTTGAAAATCGAACTTCAAAATTATACAAAAAAAAGTTTAATCGAGCATACATACATTCAGTAACTAAAATCTCGTTCAGTACATAAGGCAAATATAGCTTAAGTACATAAAACTTAGCAAATTTAAATAAAAATGGATAAAAAAGAAGACAAAAGCTATCAGCAGTTTGATGCTTTCACGGGACTTAACCCTGGGCAACTGCAGGGGATGCAGAGGAAACTTCTCTAGACATTGGGAGGATCGATGCTAGATTCACTTTAGGGGCATTCTAACTCTCGGGAGCAGTGTCGGTGGCCATGTTGTCCACATCGATCACCTCTACATGAGAGTCAATTTGCTCGGTCAACTCCGCCATTCTAAGGCTTTCTCCCCCTTCCTCTTCATCTTACTCGTCGGGCTGCTCCTCAGTCGGGGCCTGAATAGAAGGGTCCTTGAATGGAGAAAAGTCAAGGAGGTTGATAGCGTTCACGGCTACCATCCAACCTTCAGAGAAACCATGCCTCTGAGCCTCGAAAACGAATTTATTGTAGGAGTTTTTGACGTCGATGAAGCCCATGTTATAGAATGCTTGCTCGTACCTTTTTATTGTATTTTTTAGGTTGTCGAGCTCCTTGTTGCGGGCTGAGACTATACTCTCAACTTGGGCCAGCTTGGTCTATGTTTCCCCCAGCTTACCCTGTAGCACCTCAGCCTTCTATTCAGCTGAGCCCTGGGCCCTCTATGCAGAAGCCGCCCTCTACTCCGTGGTGGCCAGTTCAATGACCTTTTCATTCAGGGTGGACTCAGCCACTTGCTTTAGGGCTTTCTCTTTGTCAACTTCCTTCACGGTGACCTTAAGACGACCTTCGAGGACATGAGTCATTTAGGTGGCCTGGAACAGTAACAAAAAGGAACAAGAGGTTAAAAATTAGCCGAGGACTAACACTTAAGCAAAAAAAAAGAAAAAAAAAAGAAAGGGAAGGGGGTACTTACAACTATGGTATGCCACTTTAACTTGAGGGCAATGTCCTCATCCCGGCAACCTGTGTAGTGTTACATGTCCTGAGTAAAAGCAGGGCTTAGTCGAGGTTATCTGCAACCTGACCTCCCAGCTCGTTCCTCCAAGTCCGTACGTAAGAGTCATCAGGGAGAGGTTGGTCCCCCAGCATGAAGGTGTCGTGCCACCCCAAGGAAGGAGATGCTGAGGTGGAGGCCACGTTGGACCCAATGACCATTGGTTGATCGGTGGGCCTTATCTCTAAAAAAATGTCCCTAGCCGGCAGAGTCAGGGTGGCGGCGAAGCCTGAAGTAAGGGTGTGTTCAGTTGGGGGAACATCGGACCCTGTAAAGGGTTCGTCAGAAGCCCTTTGCCTCTTTCTACGAGGACGGGGAGCTAAGGGAGTGGTCTGTTGAGGAGTTTGTTGTGGGGCTAATTGACCCCCGACAAGTTGGGCGCTTAGAAACCAGTGCTCGATGTTCATGTTACGCCTTTAAACCATGTCATTGGCTGGTTCTAGGATGGCTGGATCTTCAACAGGGACGTGCTCGGCTCTAGTGTGGAAGACTAAGTCCGCTGAACTGTCTCGGGCTGGTACTAAGGAGCCTTTTCTTACAAATCGAGACCCTTTCTTTCGAGCTTCACCCACCATAAGGCCTCTTGGCAAGAATTTAGGCAAGTGAATGCCAATGTATGACAGCAGAGGGCTACCAACCGTCAGAGTGGATCTGGGGTACTGGTAGCTGGTATGGGAAGGGACACAGCCGAGGATTAGGTGTAATGCCTTGAGCTGCCCGTCAAAATGCATGAAGATCTCGGATCGTAGAATGAAGTTCAGGTCTCTTATGTGAACGAAGTTCAGGTCTCTTACATGAACGACGTTGAGATTGGGTTTGAAGCGCTTGAAATATGCATGATAAATCAAAGACAAGGTCGATATGAATGAAAGTCAGCAAAAACAAGAAAAAGCTTATGTGTTAAATAACAGATATAGTAAAGGAAAAGCATACAAGAAAGGAGTAGGGGAAGATAGGACAAAGGAAATTAACCCTACACTAGATGTGCTCAGTGTTGATACCGTATTTTGTCCACCTCGATTTGCGTGTCAGACCCCGAAAAATTCAAAAATATCATCTTCTCTCCATGGGGTCACAAGAACATCTAGAATGACGTGGCGCAACCCGTTCAGACACCGGAGCACTCAAAATGTCTCTTTCAGCCAAAATGACCAAAACGCCCTTAGTCAACCCTGGGTTGACCGAAAGTCAAACAAAGTCAAAATCCCCTCAAAATATCACTTTTCATTGTTTTACATCAAACCCAAGCTTCTCGAAGATGTTTAGTAACTTTGACCAAGTTTGACTCGGAGGCAACTCTCGGTCGGTCCTAGAAACCTTAAGTTTGATTCGGCTGTCAGAATATATATATATATATATATATATATATATATATATATATATATATATAAAATGAGTTTTAGAACATTGAAGTGAATTGATGTTGTGGTAATTGATTTTTATATGGGATTGAATTTCTTGACTTGTGTTGTGATGATTGTTATATGAAGTTATGGGTTGTAATCCTAGTTGTTTATTTGTGCTAACACATGTAGCTTTAAGGTTTAATCAAGTCTCAAAACCTTTGGCATGGTGTTAAAATTATAGATTTTTTTTTTTTTTTTTTTTTTGTGACTTTAAATCTGTCAGGGACATATTTGAGTCAGATACACTACGTGATTTTTAATAAACTATAGAAAAATTATTTTGAGCTTAATTTTTTATTGTACATACTAGACATATAAGGGCATCTCCATATTTAATTTCAAGTTTTTTGGATAACACTAAGTAAACCAAACAAATGTTTAAAAAGAGCTGACTTGTTGCAAATTTAATCGGAAAGTATGATTAGAATTTTGAGACTTTAAGGAATTTACTACAAGCTTTTGTTGTATGGTTTATCTTGTAAGTTCATATGTGCTTTCTTTGACAAGTGATTTATTGTTTGGCAACCATGTGAGTTGGGTTTCTTGAGAAATCATTTGGGTTTTTGATTTATATGGGAGATTGGGTTTAATCTTTGAAGGAGGGTTTCGTTGCATTTTAAAAAGTCTTTGGCATATGTGGTTGTGATTATGGTGTTAACTATAAATTTGTGCAAGTAATGTGAGCATGTGTCTTTTGCTTACTAAGTATTTGATAAATTGCCTATATGAGTTATGGGATTGAATTTCTTGACTTGTGTTGTGATGATTGTTATATGATGTTATGGGTTGTAATCCTAATTGTTTATATGTGTTAACACATGTAGCTTTAAGATTTAATTAAGTCTCAAAGCTTTTGGCATGGTGTTAAAATTATAGTATTTTTTTTTTTTTTACTTTAAATTTGTCAGGGACAAATTTGAGTCAGATGCACTACGTGATTTTTAATAAATTATAGAAAAATTATTTTGACCTAAATTTTTGTAGTACATACTAGACATATAAGGGCTTCTCCATATTTAATTTCAAGCTTTTTGGATAACACTAATGAACCAAACAAATTTTTAAAAAGAGCTGATCTGTTACAAATTTAATTGGAAAGTATGATTAGAATTTTGGGACTTTAAGGAATTTACTACAATCTTTTGTTGTGTGGTTTATCTTGTAAGTTCATATTTTCTTTCTTTGACATGTGTTTTACTTTAGCTAATTTTATGATGGTTTGGAGCCCGTTTGGATAGGCGTTTTCCTGGACAAAAATGCACGGTTTGATACAAAACGCAATATACACAATTGTTTGGAGAAGTTGTTTCAGCTAAATCACGTTTACAAATCGCACAAATCCGCGGTTTCAAAGAAGCAGTATCTAATTGCATTTTCAATATCGAGCAAATAGAACGTTTTCGCACTGCTATTTTTTTCGTTCAAAAAACCAAAAATACCCCCAAATAGCTGGCTATATTATCCCTTTTTTTTTTCTCTTTCAATTAGACATGGCAATACGGGTCAGAATTTTTTGACCCAACCCGACCCGACCCGAAAAATACCTGACCCGAACTCGATTTTTTTGACCCGAAGCAAAAACGGGTTGACCCGTGACCTGACCCGTTTTTTTTGCGGGTCAACCCGACCCGACCCGAATAACCCGTGACCCGACCTGTTAAAAAAATTTGCTAATTTTTTTTTTAATTATGTCTGGTGCTATGTGCATAAAGCACAAAACATCAAAACTAATAATAATATATTCAATATTTACTACAACAATTAAGAGGAGCTTCATTGAGCATGACAACAATAGACAAGACATCACAATTCAGTGATTCACAACACTGCACTCTACACAACACAAGGGCCAATTGGTCAAGGCCGTCAGTCACAACCATAAAAAAAAAAAAATCTCATCCAAGGACCAAATATGCTTGCTAGCTGTAGTCCATCACTTAATTCTATTCACTCCTGAAAGTTGAGTTCCTCATTTCCTTTGCTTCTCCTACGCCTCCAAAGTCCTCTGCCCTTCTTCAGTCTTCAGTTCTTCACACATTCCACATTCGGCATTCCACACTTTTTTAGTTTCAGTGTTTCACACAAAGCAGTCAAGCTTGCGCCTCTGCCCTTCTACACTGCTCTACTTTCTCACTTCTCTCAGTTCACTTCTCTGTCTCTCGCCACCCACAAGCCACACGGCCCACACAGCTGCTGACCCATTTAAGAGGAGCACAACCACAAATCATCAACTATGGTGAAGGTAAGTTAAATCATTTTCATCATTCTCTTAAATCCCTAAATGTTTTTAGTTTTTGGATCGATTTTTTAATATTATGAATTTATGATTTAGCAATAATAAATGTTGTTTTGTGCTGACTGGTAGAATGTATGTATACCTCATAGACTCATAGTCATCTCATTAGCTTATGTTTTTATGTTTCTTTATATAATGCTTCATTTTCTGCATTGATTTCTAAATTTTTTGATATCTGTACTAAATGTTTCATGTTCTCATTTATTGACATGGATTAGTATTTGTACCTTTTAATTAACATAAGCAATGGTACATGTGTGATTGTTTGTTTGTCAAATCCGAAGTTGGCTCTGACTTGTGATATCTTTAGTTTACATCTTTTTGAATGCCCAGCCCATAAGTTAGTGGTACAATTTGATTGTTGAATGTCTGTGTCATTTGGATGAATGTGTCATCAAATATAGTATATTGCTCTGCCTCTGCCTCTGCCTCTGTGTCATTTGGATGAATGTCTTATGTAGTTGTGTTTACAGTTTCTTTAGATGTTTTAAATAGATTAGAATTTTAATTTTAATTATATATTTTTCTTTGATAATTAGAGTACAGCGGCTTCTCCGGTTGTAAATTTGGAAAGTGACGATGATGCGGTAATTATGGATACTTCTACTAATCCTTCACCATCTTTAAGAGTTAATTCAAAATCAAAGTTTAAGAAACCAAAAAGAGTTTCAGGGAAAAAAACAAAGGAAAAAGAAAAACTACACACTTCTACGGTTTGGACTGAATTTGTGAAATTGCCTATTAATGAAGAAGGGTTAACTAAGGCTACTTGTCAATGGTGTGGGAAAATGTTTTTGGCGGATAGTAATCATGGAACATCAAACTTGCATCGCCATCTTCTTAAATGCTTAAAACGAAATGAATTAAAACAAGATGGTGAAGAAGAGGGTAAGGTGTTACAAAACAAGATAACTCAAGAAGAGTTTCGTGAGATGTTAGCAGAGGCTATTATTAAACATAATTTACCATTTAGCTTTGTTGAGTATGAGGGCATTAGAAAAATTTTCAGCTATCTAAATTCAGATATTAAACATATTTCTAGGAATACTTCAAAAGCTGATGTTCTAAAACTTTACAAGAATGAGAAGGATGATGTTAAAAATAAGTTGAAATCAATTCCTGGTAGAATATGTTTGACTTCGGATTTATGGACCTCTATTACAAGTGAGGGATATATTTGTCTTACGGCACATTATGTGGATGAGAATTGGAAATTGAAAAGCATCATCTTGAATTTTTTTCATATGCCACCTTCACACACGGGAACACTTTTATCGGAGAAAATTTTAAGTTTCTTGGAAGAATGGGGTATTGAGAAGAAAATATTTTCCATTACTTTAGATAATGCATCTAATAATGATAATTGCCAAGATTTCATAAAGCAAAAGCTTAATGAGGGGGGTTTATTGTTATGTGATGGTATCTTTTTCCATGTGCGTTGTGGTGCTCATATATTGAATCTTATTGTTCAAGAAGGATTGAAAGTAATAGATGACTCGATGATTAAGATCCGAGAAACTATGAAATATCTTAAAGGATCAGAGAGTAGAATGTGCAGATTTGATGAATGTGCCAAGATAGTTGGTATGAAGAAAACAAAGGGTTTACGTTTAGATGTATGTACAAGATGGAATGCAACATATGACATGATTGACAGTGCTATGAGATATCATTCTGTGTTGAACCATTTAGCAGAGGAAGATGCTAATTTCAAGCATTGTCCATCAAGGGATGAATGGAATAGAGTTGAAAGGATAACTCGGTTTTTGAAACTTTTCAATGACATTACAACTCTATTTTCTGGAACTGATTACCCTACAGCAAATCTATATTTTCAAGGAGTGTCTCAAATTGAATTGCTCTTACTTGAAGAAATGGAGAGCCAAGATTCATTTATCTGTAATATGGCAGAACAGATGAAAGTTAAATTTGACAAATATTGGGATTGTTATAGTGTGGTGCTAGCTTGTGCCATTGTTCTTGATCCAAGGTATAAGTTGGATTATGTGGACTATATTTTCAAGAAAATAGAACCAATTGAGCACATTGCTGAAATGAAGGTGGAGAGCATTGAGACTACATTGTATAAGCTTTTTTCAAAATATGAACGCCCCAAGCCTATGGCCACTACAAATGTTTCATCTTGTGTTGGGAGTTCTAGTCATACTAGCGGTGCTGTGGATGATCCTGATGATGATGAAAATAAGGAAGATGATGTAAGTGAATTGCATTTTATTTGGTATATGTTGTGCTATGTTTTTTTAATAATAAAGATTGTAATGTTGTGTGGTATTATTTTTCATTGCAATTTTTTTTAATGATTAGGAATTTGCTCATTATGAAAGTGGTCGTGGTACCAAAACAAAAAAATCTCAGTTGGACTTATATTTAGAAGAGCCTAGACTTGACAAAAACCAAAATTCAAAGTTGGAAGTTCTCTCTTGGTGGAAAGAGCATTACAATCGGTTTCTAGAGCTCTCTTTAATGGCACGGGATCTCATGAGCATTCCAATAACCACTGTTGCTTCTGAATCAAGTTTCAGCACTGGAAAAAAAATTCTTACTCCGTATCGATCACGTCTTTTACCTGAGAATGTGGAAGCTACGTTATGTACTAAAAGTTGGCTATATGGATTTGAAGGTAATTTAAATTTTTTATAGTCATAATTACACAATTTTAATTCTTTATTGATTTGCTTTCATGGTATATTAAGTTATATTAAAATATTGTATTGTAGATGAAGATGCTGATGAAATTGGCCAACTTGAGCTACAATTTGCAAGTATGAATATTTGCAGTGCTGAATCTGCTACCAACGTTGAGTAGGTTGAGATTGAGGTGTAATTCTTATAAAATATTTACTTATTCTTCTTTACTTAATATGTTATGTTTATTTTTAAATATTTTTTTGTTTAGTTTATCTTTCTAAGTAATCTAACTTTACTATTATTTTAAATGTAACAGGAATATGTGCACTTAAGAAGACTGATAACTTGCTACTTTACTGGCTTACTTGTTTTGTTAGTTTTAAGATCTATCTCTTTATTGAAGTTGTAAATTTGTAATTATATGCATTTTGACAGTGAACTATTAACATTGAAGACTTTTTCCATCATGAATTTATGACTATAAATAATTTTTGTTATGCTCAAAAGTCAAAACTGTCAGAATTGGAAGGATATTAACAAGTGGCATTAAGTGCAATTCATTTGCTTAACTGATTTTATTCATTCTCTCTAAACATGTTGTCATTGATTTGTTTTTGTAATTGAAAAAAAAAAAAAAGTTTGAAAAATACGGGTCAACCCGACCCGACCCGCTACCCGATTGACCCACAACCTGATTGACCCATTTAAAAATGACCCGTTTTGACCTGTGACCCGTTTGACCCGCAAACTCGATTGACCCGATCCGAACCCGCCCCGCCCGTTTTGCCATGTCTACTTTCAATAGTCACTCTTCACCGATTTCCCTCAGTAACCTCTACTTCGTTGAATTTCGGCCGATATATCAATTCTGGGCGGTACTGAAAAGAACATACCTTTTTATGTTTTAAACGATTTTTGCTTCTTTCCGGACCGGTACAAAATTACACACAAAATGCTTCTTTCCCTCCCCTCACGCCAGTCATACTTTTGGCCTCCCTTCATTTCTAACTCCTCTTTACACTAACGATGAAGTCATGCCATTTGGTGGAGAGCGGCAGCACTGGTAAATATCCAGCAAGCTTCCTTGAGGAGGGGCTGAAGGTCTGAAGCTTTGAGAGAGAGAGAGAGAGTCTGAGGTGAAAGATAGAGAGAGCTGAGATGGAGCTGAAAGAGTCTAGGAAAATAAAGAAACATTTGATAGTGAAGTGATAAGTTTAAACGTGTGAAGATGAGTGCTTCTTGGAAATTGTAATGACATGTAGGTTGTACTTGTAGGTTGTACTTGTAGGCGTGTGATGTGGATCAGAGAAAGAAAAAGAAATTAATAAAGGTGGGAGGCAACTGGCAAGAGGCATCAAGCATGTGTTTGGTTTTATCAACCACTATTTTAATTTTTCTAATTATTTAGGAGATTATTTTAGTAATGTTGTTTATATTTTTTGAAAATATGCGTAAATAAAAAAATGTATAAAAAAATGTATAATGTTGTTAAAAAATTAAAAACATGTGTTTAAACACATGTACCAAACGGGCTCTTAATCTTTTTCTACCAAGCCCCTCTCACGTAATATCCTATTTCTCACCTACTACCCCTTCTTTTTTATTATCTTTTTTTGGTCTTATACTTTTATCTCTGATCATTTTTTTTTTTTTTAATAAACTTATAAGCTTAACAAGTTTAATTGCTTAACAAATTAACTTTTACCAAATAATTAAAGTTATAAATATGTAAATAATATTTATTTATTTTTAAAATATATACAAGTAATATATATATATTTAAAAATAACGGTAAACCCGAAACGATACACCGGTATTGACCGATACCGAAATATATCGTTCCACTGGCCAAACCGGTACAACATCTGGTACGAGATTGACTCCCTTGGTGATATCTGGGATTTGAGCTTAATAAGTTTGACATATTAGTTGAAATATGAACTTATAATTATAAAATTCTTAAAAATTTATATAGATTTTGATGAATAACCAACAATATATAAAAAACAGCTATAACCTGAAATGGCATACCGAAATAGACCAGTACTGAAATATTCTGTTCCAATTGACAAACCGAAACGGGTTCCGAAACAGTATTCAGAACATTGCAAGTAACCATATTCTTCTTTCATTATTCTTGAATTTTTACTATAGATTTGAGCTTTTGCATGGTGGGTTTAACAATTTACTTCAATAGAAATTTTGGGTTTGGTTTTTAGTTCTTGGCAATGGGTATCTTTGGGAAGGAACTTTTCTTTGTTTGGATTATGAGCTTATGTGATTAAGTTTTGACTTGTTTCTAGTTTCTAGTGTTTGTGAATTCCAGATGGCTTGATGTGCAATGGTGTATAACATCTGGATCCAAAGAGACCTATTTGTAATTCAATTCTTAATAGAATGTTGTGTAATAATTGGGGGCTATCTTGGTCCTAGAGGAGAAGCAAAATGTTTTTTGTTGCCCTGTTATAATTTCTAGAAACTAGTTTGTAATTTGAGTTTGGTCTTTAGCGAAAAGACTTATTCTGATTACAAAAAAATTAAGATAGCCTTAACAATATAGTTAAGTCATTTTTTGGAATTTACACTCAAAACAGCTATTTTTAAAACAGCTTATCCAAACGCTTAATTTGGCTTTAAAAATAGAAAACGCATATTTTCACATTTTTACTAAACGCTTATCTGTGGTTTTTAAAATGGAGTTTTCAAAACACACGTTTTAAAATGCTAGTTTTTAAAACGTACATTTTGAAACAGCTTATCCAAACAGGCCCTTAGTAATGACATGCTTTGTATTAAGTTGGTAAATGCACATTGTTTGTGGTGGGGAAATAAAAGGTTTTGGTTGTGTTATAGCCTATGAGTTTCTTGTATCCTTGCTTGGTTCTTGTTTGGGTAGGGGTACTCGTCTTAGGATGGTAAAGCTAGGCTTTAGGGCCTTAGGTTTGGTTGAGTTATATTTGTTGATTACCTTTTTTTTTTTTTTTTTTTTCAATATTTGTAAGCATTCTTAAACATTCTATATTATGATGTTGATAATTGTGTTGGGGTGGATTGTTGAGTTGGAGCAAGCATGTGACTTGCATGGTGTTATAAGGTGGTTTCAATTGTTATTAGGAGTGCTTATTGATTTTTGAAAATTTGGATATATATTTTTGAGTTATATTTGTTTGATTATTTCATTTCTTTCACATGTCGAACATGCAAACTAAATGAGAATTTCCATGAGATATTGGCTAGTTACCATAGTTTTTGCTTATTTCTTAAGAGCTTCAAGACTTAGTCCATTTGTGTGAATGAAGAAATTGATAGACTTGATATGGTTTGTTTATTATATTTAGGGTTGTGTCATCTTATTTGTATGTTTATGAAACTAAGCGGTTATGAAGTTGTTGTGTCTTAAATCCCTAAGTTTATGTGTAATCCTATTTCCATGGTTTTTGCTTATTTTTTAAGAGTGTCAAGACTTAGTTCATTTGTGTGAATGAAGATATGGATAGACTTGATATGGTTTGTTTATTATATTTAAGGGTTATGTATAATCTTATTTGCATGTTTATGAAATTAGGTGGTTATGAAGTTGTTGTGTATTATATTTAAGTTTATGTGTAATCTTATTTCCATGGTTTTTACTTATTTCTTAAGAGTTTCAAGACTTAGTCCATTTGTGTGAATGAAAATATGGATATACTTGATATGGATTGTTGAGTTGGAGCAAGCAGGTGGCTTGCATGGTGCTATAAGGTAGTTTACATTAATATTGGGAGTGTTTGTTATTTTATAAAAATTTGGATGGATATGGTTGAGTTATATTTGTTGATTACATTTTAGACTTCAATACTTGTAAGCATTCTATATTTGTGATTATGATAATTGTGTTGGGGTGGATTGTTGAGTTGAAGCAAGCGGGTGGCTTGCATTGATAATTGTTTTGTGATGGATTGTTGTTTGATTATTTCATTTCTTTCACATGTTGAACATGCAAAATAAATGACAATTATCAAGAGATATTGATTAGTTACCAAATGTATTTTATGAATTTAGATTCTTTATGCCTACACCTAGGACATTGGTGTGACTTGCAAGTCATTTTCTCAAATTTGGAAATTTTGTCTTGTTTTCTTAGAAGCATAGGTTTGTTTTGTTAGAGTAATTGAAATATGGACTAATGGTTGGTTTATGCTTTAATGATATCATGCTATAGGTATTTATTGTGTAAATTTGTTCTATAGCTATGGACAAGAGTTGGATGGACATTAGAGATAGGACATCTGTGGAATATAGAAATGGAGTTGCACAATGAGGATATTAATAGACTTGATATGATTTGTTTAGTATATTTAAGATTATGTGTAATCCTATTTGCATGTATATGAAACTACGTGATTTTGAATATGTTGTGTACTATTCTTAAGTATATGCGCAATTCTACTTCCATGGTTTTTGCTTAAGATTGTAGAGATTCAAGACTTAGCTAGCAACGTTAAAATAGAAGGTAAAAAAAAAAACCTTACTAATTAAATAGGAGTGTCATTTATATATAAAAAATATATAGGAGTTTCTTTCTCCCACATATTATTTATTTAAGAATTTTCCAAAAAAGATCCTTAATAATTTAGTTCTAGTATTAAAAGTAAGTTTTAACAAGTTTCAATTATCAGTAACTTAAATTTTTCATGAAACTTCATTCTAGACGTATAGTACTCTGTACTCAGAATCACACCGAATATATACCAAATCAAGGGTTGAACCGTTAAACTGGTAATCTATATGAAAATCAGGATTATAATGACAGAAACATTAGCTTTAGTTTCACAACCAAAAAAATGTTTCAAAAAAAAAAAAAAGACTAAATCATGAAAATTTGACTTAAAATATATATATATAACTATATATATATATATATAAATATGTATCAAAACGAACGGTTTGGTTTTTAATGTTAAGTCATTTTGATCAAATAACCATACTTTCTATCAATTTTACACTTTTATTTATGGTCTTTTAAGTCTTTAACTTTCAAACTTGAAATAAGTAGTCAATTTTCAAACTTTCAAGCATCTTATTATTTAGTCAATTTTTAAATGTAAACACATATAAATTCTATATATGAATAAATTTTCTATAATAATATCCTATTAATTTAAATTTATGTTATGCATGCATATTTATGTTTAAATTGAATGTCATATATAAGAATTAATACAAGCCACTTACTTTAATTGTCAATGTTAAAAAATTTTATGCACCAGCCGAACATCTTAAATTTAGTTGTCCTTCACATTTCTATTTTCTAGTCTAACTCATATATATTTTTTAATGCTATGTGAGACAATTGCAGCGAGTTCAAATTTATCCAAGGAATTGTTGAAGGGATCTCAAATTCTAAATTTAATCGCACGCCATTATTTGTTGCATGATACCCTATTGGAATAAATTATCGTGTAAAGACCATTCTTTTAGATATTGAGTCAAATGATGGTCATATAATAGGTATCTATGGTCCTGGTGGAATAGGTAAGAAAACAATCGCAAAGGCTATTTTTAATAGAATTTGTGATCATTTTGATGGATTTTGTTATCTAGAAAATTTAAGAGAAAGATCGGGGACAAATGATGGTGTAATCGAACTTCAAGAGACACTTCTTTTTGAGATCTTACGAGATACAAATTTAAAGGTGGGCAACAAATCTAAAGGAATTAATATGATAAAGAAAAGACTTTCATTTATGAGGATCCTTTTAGTTCTTGATGATGTGGATAAATGGATCCAAATAAAAAATTTGCTTGGAGGATGTGATTGGTTTGCTTCTGGAAGCAAAATCATTATAACAACAAGAGACAAACTTGGTAGCTACTCTTAGAAAATGTTTTTCAACCTACGCGGTTAAGGAATTAGATCAAGATGAAGCTCTTGAACTCCTTAGTATGCATGCCTTCCAAAGCAACAAACCCAAAGATGAATATTTGGAACTAGTAGACAGAGTTATTCAATATGCCAAGGGACTGTCATTAGCTCTAGTGATAATGGGTTCTGATTTGTATGGAAGAACTAAACTTGAATGGAGAAGTGTAGTAGAAAAGTATGAAATAATTTCTAATGAAGAAATTCAAAAAATACTCAAAATAAGTTATGAAGGATTGGATAAAACTGAAAAAGAAATTTTCCTCGATATTGCATGCTTCTTTAAGGGATTTCTTAAGGAGTATGTCATTGATATACTGGATATTTGTGATTTATTTCCAATTTATGGAATTCGAAGACTTATCGATAAGTGCCTAGTAACCGTTGATCAATATGATAAATTGTTGATGCATGACTTGCTACAACAAATGGGTAGGGACATTGTTCGACGAGAATCACCCAAAATGCCTGAAGAGCATAGTAGGCTATGGTGTTTTGAGGATGTTCATAAAGTACTAATTGAAAATACGATATGCATCATTTTGTTTCATTTTCTACCTTTTTTCAAATGGCAAATGTATTGATTATTTTCCATTTAAATGTTGAAGAAAATTTAAGTTTATTAGTTTAGTTTTTGTTTAAATTTAACCGTCATTATGCTTTTTGTGAATTTTATTGTATAGTATGATTGACTTGATGCTTTGTCTAATTAGGGATCCGAAAAAATTCGAGGCATAATGATATGCTCACCTGAACCATCAAAGATGAAATTAGAACCTAAATGTCTTGAAAGGATGAAAAATCTCAAGTTCCTCGTGGTTAGTAATGTAGATATTTGTAGAGGTCTCAAATATCTTCCTAATGAATTAAGGGTTCTTGATTGGTCCGGATTTTCTTTATCTTCCTTACCATCTAGTTTTCATCCTCAAAAACTCATTGCACTCAACATGCCAGAAAGTTGGATTACATTGGACAAGCTTTTCAAGGTATAATCATTTTTATTTATTTATAAATTATTTTTACTTTATTAAACTATATTTTAATAACGATTGTTGAAGTTAAAAAATTTTGATTTTTTTTTTCTACAGAGGATACATGCAAAAACTTGACATATATGAATTTCAATTCCAATCAATACATTAGGGAATTACCTGACTTATAGAGTGCCACCCCAAAAATAAAGAAATTGGATCTCCAAGAGTGTAGAAAATTAGTCAAGGTTCCTAACTCTATTGGATATCTTGATAAGCTCAAAAGCTGGGACCTCCAGGGTTGCGTTGAACTTCAAATTCTTCCAAGTTGTATTGTGATGAAATCTCTTAAATATTTACATCTTCGTGGTTGCGAAAGGGTTAAGAGGTTCCCTTATATTTCATAGGAAATGGAAAATTTAAAGTATCTAAATCTGGCACTTAGTGCCATTAGCGAGCTTCCTCCATCAATTGGGAATCTCACTGGGCTTGAGTGATTAGATATAGGTTCCTATTTCTATTTGTGTCAGTTTTCAAGTAGCATTTATAAATTGCAACATCTTCACAATCTCTTGCTTTTTGGTAATGTCCAATTTCCAAAGGGCGTGGGGATTGGTAGACAAGCAGCGTGCAACTCTTACGATGGCTTTTCAAAATATTGTTTTCCAAGGTTGAATTTTCTAAAAAAGTTGACTTCTTGTTTCACCCACTCAAAGAAATGTTTATTATCAGGGTGTGAAGATTTGAACCTCCGAGAAAGCATTATCAGATTTAATAGATTAAATTGGCTTCTAATTCGGGATTCCAAGTTCCTTAAGAAAATTCCAAAGCTTCCAGAAAGTATAAGAGAAGTAAATGCAACAAACTACATCTCATTGAATTTAGAATCATTAATAAAATTAATTTTTCAGGTACCCCTCTCTCTCTCTCTCTCTTAAAGTAATAATAGAAACAATTTTGGTTACCTTTGCAAATACATTTACTAGATTTGCTAAACTTCAATTTCTTAAAATTTCTAGTTTCATGCAGTTTGGAAGAATTTTAGGGCTTTCACCAAATATGAAATGTTCAGGTGTGAAACACAAAGTATTAATGGATTCGCATTCACATTGCAAATTATTGAATCAGATTGATTGCTCTTCTCGGGTCTCCATCTCCAAGTTCTATGCAATTCAAGATGAGTCCTTTCCCACTCTAGATGCGTATTTGGGTGATTTTGAAGAGAGATATGGTATTAGAGTACTAGGAAAGAAGATTCCGAATTGGATCAATCATCAAAGCATAGAAAGTTCCATATCATTCTGGGTTGGTCCTGAGTTTCCATCAATTGCTGTTTGTGTTGGTATTCATCTAATTCCGTTGAAGGACAGTTATGCTAATAATGATAATTACGGTTCTATTCGTGATGATATAATCGATTGGGTTTGTAATATCAACATTTTTACCGATAAGATGTTTGCCTTAGAACTCCTGGCTGCACCCTTTCATTTTATTCAAACTTTGCAGTCTCGGAACTAGCTATTTTTTTCATCACTGTGTTTTGATATATCCTTTTCTGCTATGCTCACCTGCTGTTGTTCTTTTGTAGGTATTTATATGTTCTCCGGGCTCTTGACTTTTAATGTAAAAGTCTTTCTTGGTGTTTTCATGCTAAGGACTTGAAATTAAAATTTTAAGGTCTAAGGGACACTTTTATTGGCTTGATCTGGTCAAACAAGATAACCAAAAAAAAAAGGGGGGGGGGGGGGGGGGGGGACAAGCATTTGTGCAGTTCGTGAGTCTTCTTCTTTCTACTCAATATTTATGTTTTTGCTTCTTAGTAATTAGATTTTTGAGAAATTCAAAAGTTTTCAATTTAGCACAGTTTAAAGAATCTGATTTAGATACCAAAAGATATTTACTATTGTTTATTTAAGCATTAATGTATGATTGTATATGCTGAAATATAATTGTGGGGCATCATATTACATTAGGTTATCTGTCTCATACACACCTGTTTATGTATCAACCATTCTATTTTATAACCCCTAAAACAAGACAAATTCTTGATGAGAACATAGTATATATGTAAGCACAACTATAACAAAAACAAAGAGGCAATTTTCGATTCAAGAATGGAAGAAAAACATAAATTACATTGGCAATGCTTGGCGTATGTTCTTGCAATTCAGAAGTCATCCCAAAAAATGTGCTTCTAAACAAAAGATGACATGTAGTGATAATATTGAATAGATCTAAAAACCGGAAGCGTCAATCACATAATTTTAGAACATTTGGAAGCCCGTGAATAAAACCAGATAAAAAATTCACTTTTGTTCATGAGACGGGTTGCATCCCCGATACCATTAATTACTTGTTAGACCAAAAATTTTCTTTGATCTTTGCTTTGAGAGATTTTTGAATTGAACATGAATATGGGTTCAAGTGAATTGGTTTGAGCAAAAGTTGAATTGGCAGGTGTTCTAGGCTGTAAGGCAGGTTTTCTTCCCATGTTAATAAGGGTTTTATTAACGTAAGCCCTTAGGGTATATGTTTGTAAACTATTTTAGGAAATTATTTTATGAAAAAGTGAAAAAGTGATTAAATTTTCGACAGCTTTTTTAATTTCTCATAAAAATTTCCTCAAATAGATGATTAATGTGTGCCTTAAGAGCATACATTAACCGGATCCTTGAAGAAATTGTACTTGTCAGAAGAGGATAGGATCGCCTTTTAAGGAGTACTATTTTGAGTTTAATAACCTACTGTCTTTGTCTCTTCAATATGCAATTCCATGTGGCTCATTCATAAGATATACTGAAGTGCATTTTCTGTTTTTGTGTTGGATTTCATTTGATAATTATATTTTTCCTTTCTTAGTATTAGATAAAAAAATTTCAAATTTGGAACCCAAAAAAAACCTTATTTTATTTAATAGATTTCTTGTCCTTTTTAGGAAGAGGTGACCTGTCTCAGATCCAACTTTTTTCATCTTGAATTATTCCCTTTAAAATTTTTTTGTTATGAGGCTCTAATTATTGTTATTTGCGAATGAATTTGTAATCATGTTAGCAAGTCAGTGGTAAGGAAGGTGGTGGAGCCCTATCTCAGATCCATTTGTAATCGTGCATTAAGTTAACATGTAGTTGTATCTGCTTCTATTTGAAGTTGAAAACAAATGGTAAAATATAGTTAACACCCTTGAGGTTTAGGCTAATGTCAGCCAGGTCCAAGACTTTTCAAAACGGACCAACTTGGTCCATAAACTGTTACTCATTTTCTCCTCTTTCCCACAGTGATTAGGGACCAAGTTTATCAATTTTGAAAAATCTTGGACCTGGTTGGCATTAACCCAAGCCTCAGGAGTGTTAGCTGTATTTTGCCCAAAACAAATCTTTGTTCTTTTGGAATAGATATGTGATATCCTCTTCATTCCTATATCTTGTAGTTCAATATTAGGCTAGACATGCTCATAATTAAAAAATCTTTTTGTATGCCAATTACCTTTGATTCTATACCCAAATTGAGTGTATCTTTTTTTGGGTTAAGTTATATTTGGGTTTTAATTAGTTCTCTATATAATGGTGTTTTTACAACATCGAGTTTGATTTCCATTCACTTCAGGCAAGGATTATTAGCACATGACTTACTGAATTTTTTTTAAAAGGCTTATTTGCTAAGGAGGATATCATCAAAGTTGCATACAATATTCTTGTACTTTTGTCATTCTTGTATCACTAAGAATGAAAGGCAGCTGTTGTGACATTAAGTGCACAAATATAGGCAATTGTTTCATTTATTTGTTAATAGATGGTATTTGAGCAAAGATAGATAGCAGTTATTTGAAGACTTTGCAAAATGATTTTAAACTGTTTGGGAATTTTTTTAGATTTATATGATATGGTGTGGTTGTAGAAGAGGGGGTGGGGTTCAAGATGGAGGAGGAGAAAGGAGCTCAAAGTTCAAGTCATTAAACTAACTTGTATGGGGTTATTGTAGGTGAAGAGGATGACCTCTATTGCCTATAGTGAGCTTGATGAAAGAGTAATGGGCATCATGGATCTCCTCAATTAGAATGGCTTTGCTTGGGATGAAATTTGCAATATAGTGGCAGCTGATGTTGAGCTTTGGGAAGCTTATATCAAGGTACCATTCTATCTTATTAGTAATGTTGAGCTTTGGAAAGATTTCATTTCCTCTAGTTATCATTAAAGAGCACCCCAAAGCATGGCGCATGCACAATTGTATATTTTTTTTTTACCCTTCGATGAAATGACATTACTACTTCATCAAGTAAATTGAGTGTTTTTGGGTAACATGGAATGAAGCACGATCATATTAGTTCTATACTAATTAATGAATTGTATAATTTTGAGTAGCTTTCATTCATTTAAAAGTGACATTTTGCAGGATCATCTGGATTCAATTGCATATAGAGATAGGATCTCATATTTGTGAATTGTGCTTGATTAATGTTAATGAAAGTCAAAATGGAAGATCAAGTAGTTTGGACATGAAAATGGAGATCAACAATATTGCCCTTCCAATGGGGTCAATGATATAACTTGGGATATGCAATATCCAACTAGGGAGTTTGAAATATATTATCAGTGGAAATAATAGAAAGTTTGTAACTTCTTAAGCCTTTGCATGATCTCAAAAAGTTCAGAGAACATCTAGTAAGAGATACAAGAAGCAGTTGAGCAAATGCCATGAGTAGTCAAAATTGTTCCTAACATAGATGAGAAGCTCTTTTTGGAGGCTTGTGAACTTTTAAAAGATAAGAGAATAGCCAAGAAAGATTTCTGGGAATTCATTCTTCAAATGTTTGGAATATGGTACCGGTGTGTCTTATGTGGTTAACTTGGAAGGAACGCAATGCCCAAACATTTTGTGGAAATTGAGAGACATATAGATCGGTTGAAGTTTTTGCTACTTAGGACTTTGTTTGAGTGGTCTCGTGTTTGGGGTTTTATGCATTGTATTTCTTTGTTTGATTTCCTTAATTCTGTTAGCTTATCCTTTTGATTATTTTGTATCTCGTTTCTTTGCAGTGGTTTACTATCGTACACTCATTGTACTTTTTTTTATCAATAAAGATTTTATTATCTATCAAAAAAAAAAAATGGCCAAGAAATTTGTAGTGAGTAAATGGTTATCAAGAAAGCTTTGACAGTACATATATTTTGTTTGTCAATTTGAAGTTTAATTTAGGTACGGTTCATTTTAAATGGTTATCCAAAGTTTTGTCAGTGTAAATAAGATCTAATTTTAATTTGAAGTTATTTTATCAGTACAATTTTCTACTTGATTTTATTTTATATACTCCAATATTTTAAGTGCTGAACGTTTTGATGGAAGTCAATTTGATTTTGTTGGGAGCACCTGCATGGTGATGTTTACTTTCTCTATTCTTGAAAGAAAAAAGTGACCAAATTTTATATTAGTTATCACAATCCTTCTCTAGGCTTGAGAGTTGAGATAACCCTAGAAGACATAAGTTATGGAACATACTTTCAATTACACTTAAGGGCATTTGGTTTGTTGTGATATGCCTTTGATGTGATGCACATTACGATTATGTGACATTAAGATTTTTGGCATAAGTTATTTTTTCCAACATTACTATAATCTAAAATTACAAAATATATCACATCAACTTACCTTAATCCTTCCTAAATAATGTAATGCTATATTTTTGTATTAAGATTGCATTAATGTAAAATTACAATAATGTAATATTACGGTGTAATGTAATATCACGGCGAACCAAACGCCTTGATTTACTTTTAGAGCATCTTGTATTTATATATTTTAAAAATAAAAATTAGTTGTATGTCTTTTCTAGTTTAAATCACCTTTTTAGGTGGTTTGGGCTTATGCTTATAAACTTTGACTACCAAGATATAAGTTTCTTCTTTTCTTACACACTGTTTCATAGGTGGGTTTGGATTTATGTTTGTAAATTTCATCTACTCATCTCCTTTATTATAAGCAAAATTCATGCTGAAATGGCAAAGAGGGTGTTGTTTGCACCCAATACATATATAACCTATTTGGCATTTCTGCCATTTAGATTTGGGCTAAGAACAACCAAACAATTTATCCTTACGACCTAATATGTCAAAAGTTACCCTATTTGTTAAACGGTATATCGTTTATGATCAAGGATGTAAAAAATTGTGTCGGTTCATGTCATTTAGATCCAAGTTCAATAAACAGTATGCTGCTTGCACTGTATACTTGAGAAGTAGACGTGAGACTTTGGATTGGATGCTAGATCCTAGAAGCATTAGCATTGCACTAGTTAATCGGGATTGGATATGGAATTGGTAGTAGTTGGTTGGAGGTGTGGGTAGTGACATTAGCAAAGGTGCGCAGTGCAGTGCAGCATAGTGGAGTTGAAGTGTGCATTAGCAAAGACAAAGTGAGAGAAAAATGTAAAGAGAAAGATTAAAAAAAAACCAAGGAAATAATATTTTGATAGATGGAGAAAATAAATATTGAGTCTAGCGAATGGATATATTTAAAAGTGATTAGTTAAAAACAAAAGAATAGAGGCTAATTGGATGCTTATAGTAAATATTAATTATGTTGCATAAAACCAGCGTTGTCCTATTTACAGTGTCCTTAATCCTTACTTTTTAGATAATGACTGGTGGCCAAGACTTCTCTCAAAATGAATAGATTATTAAATATATAGATAAAACAATGAAAAACTAATAAAGTACATTTTGGCTCTTAAAATTTGCAGTTGTTTTCATTTTGTTCCTCTATGACTCAAAATTTTATTTTGGGCTTTAATGTTTAATTCCATTTTCAAATTGGCCATTTATGTTTTAAAATTTGTTTTGGCTCTTTATGTTTGATTCAATTTTTTGTTTGCTCTTTTAAGTTTTAAATTTTCATTTTGACATTTTATTTTAGCTAGAATGAAAATGAAATTATATCTAAAGACTAAAGTAGCTCGTTTCTTTTGACTATCGCTTTCAGTCCCTCTTCTCTTTCTTTTACATATATATGTACGGTATACGGCCTTAGGCCCACTTGGCCTTGGGCCTTGGCCCGGACACACCTCTAAAACATTCTTAAGCCCAAGCCCAATGGTATGCCCGTTCCACTGATCGCAAGTTAGACATGCTCATGCAGATCATGTATGGATTGGTTGGGGGCTGTACTGCCAGGGGTAGCCTGTGACCTCGGCAGCTCGGTATTGCCTTGGGAAATATCGTTTTGGAGGCTAGAACCAGTTCCAACGCCATTTAATTGTTTCTAAGGAAGCATATTTCTTGTTAGGAATAATCAAATTGGGCCTCACTCACACGAGTGAGACCAAAAGGTAATCATGAGTACCCCACCAACCTCAAGCTATAAATTGGAGAAGGGGTTGGTCGATCTAAGCAAAAGAAAGAGCAAGAGAAAGAGAGAGAGAACACCAGTAAAATGAGAGTAACTTAGAGGGAGAGGTAAGAGAGTTCTATTAAGGAAAAGCAATACATAATCTAAGCTTGGTTAGGAATTACCCATAGCCCCCATTATAAATTAATTGTCAGCCCAATCCCGAATCCAGTCCATTAAGGGAGTTCGGGCACGTACAATATATATATATTTATATATATATATATATTTATATTAATCCTCTCTGAATGTGGCGTTACCAAAATCTCTCAAACACTACAAGCATAATGTTCCAAAAGTCCCGTGGAAAACTTTTTATTTTTAAAATTTTTTTTTTATCCATTTGGAATTTGACAACTATGGCTTTGCAGAAATGGCTATATTTTTAGACAATCCATCATCGTGTCTATGCAGGAGCTCACACACAAAACAATCCACTTAACACAGATGGTAGTAGAATAGGAAATCCAGGAAGTGTCCTTAGGAATGTGAAGGGAATTTGTGGCTTTTTCCTTCGTTTGGGTACCACAACAAACAATATTGTGTAATTGTAAGCGATTCTTTAAGGGAACCTTTTCATTTTTGCTTTTCAATTGCTTTTTTTTTTGTGGGGGGGGGGGGGGGGGTGGGGGGCAGTAGAGTGTGGCTTTCTAGTTTCTAGGAAATTTAATAAACTAATGTACTTACCTTTTGGGGAAAAAAAAGTACTTTACTTATTTCCTAAATTATATTTCTCTCTATATTAAAAAAAATGTGAAAAAGTATATTAAAATAAATAAAATAGCTTTTACTAAAAAGAGAGTGCTAGACAGATCCAAAATTGTCAAAACATTCCATCATAAAAAAAAAGGGAATGTTTGAGAGAGAGAGAGAGTCACTCGACAAAACCAACCAACCAACCACACCACCAGATTCACCACCTGACTCCAAATCCCACTTCACCTTCGGATTCTATGCCGACTAAAAGCTCAACCAATTTTCTTAATTTTTAGCTTCTTAAAAAAAATTTCTTAATTTTTAAATGAGACGTTTTTTTTTTTTGGTTAAGAAATTTGAAAAATAGATTTTAATAACACTTAAATAAAAAACTTAACTTTCCTTAAAAATAAAAATAAAAATAAAACTCAACAATTTTTCTTCTCGGAGGATAAGAAAAGCAATTTTTAAACCAACAAAAAAAATGTAATATAAAATGTTAAAAAAATATTTAATTACTATACATCTATAAATATAAAAAAATATTTATACATCTATACATCTATATGTATAGATGTATTTTTTTTATAAGTCAAAGGAGCAAATTACATAACAATTTGAATAATAAAATATAAAATGACTGACATTTGTACTTCTTAACAAAGTTTGGCGGGTATTAAGGTCAATTTATTTATTTTGATAAAATAATTAAGGTCAATTTAGTTTGGGTTTGGATACAAAATAAATAGGTAAATTTTTTTTTTCTCCCATCTTACAAAAGACTAACGGAGATAAAGTGCTTATTACAAAATATTAAAAGGAGGGCATTATTATCTTTTAAAATAAAGCAGAAACATTAGAACTGTCTTATATTCTAATGGGTTTTTGCAATTTAGGCCCACCAAAAAAAAATTAAGAGAAAGCCTAAATAGAATGTGGAGATAAGGCCCAAAATGGTCGCAGCACATTGCTCAGTCAAAAAAACAGAGAGAGAGAGAGAGAGAGGAAGTGATGAGTATGGCATGTTGAACAGTTATAACAGATATATGAAACTGAATCAGCTTTTAACTTACCCCTACTAATATCAGAACAAATACTAATCTCTATATGCAAGCGACACGCATCATATAGGAAGTAATGAGTGTAGCATGTAGCTTGATAATAACACCTTGGAGATATTGGGGATTGATTATATAATAATTGGAGATATCACAAACCTCATTTCTTCAGGCTTGGGACATGTTTTTCATAAAATATAGGATACTAAGTTTATAGCATAGTCAGGGTTGATTACTTGATTGTAGCGGGATTTATGGTTTTCATTGTTGATGAAATGCATTTTCAAACTATATTTTGCCAAAACAAAACTAGATTGAAGCTATAACATTGCATTTCATATGTTGTACCCTTACATCTTTCAACGCATATATGACAGTAAGTGGACTTATTTGTGTCTATGTTAGGAAGTATAAGATTTTGAGTAATACTACCAAAATTTTAACAATAAATTTTAAAACCGTTGAGTTGATAGAATATTATTAATTCTCATGTGAGTCTATTATTCATGCTATTTTATTATTTATTATTAATAACTTGTTATCTCAATATTTGTGAAATTTATTTTAAAATATTTTGTGACACTAAACTTATTGTAAAATTTATTTACAAAGGAAAAAAAAGGATCAAAGTTTACTTTTTCTTTTAGCTAGCATATTGATATACAATAAATTAATAGACACCAAATTTGTCAACAGTGTTTTCACACATTCTCTTCTTCATTTTAAGATTGTAAATGAGCTGAGCCAAGTGTTTAAAATTCAAGCCTTGTTCATTCAAATTTTTTTTTTTTTTTTTTTTTTGAACACAAGCCGAGCTCGAGGTCATCACCAAAAAAAATTATATGTTCAAGCTTAGCTCATTTTCTTGTTGAGCAAGCTTGAGCCTGTTTACGAACTACTTGATTAACTTATTATTTTCTTATATATATATATATATATATTATGAAACCATGACTAAAATGTTTTTATCTCTTCATAATTCTATGAATTTTTAATATGAATAGACCATTTATAATCAATAAGTTACAAATAATAGTGTATGTCATATGAACCTATTGACAAACTTATACAATTCAATTTAAAGTCTATAAAAATGTATTTTTGGACTAGTGTGTATATAAAATTATAATATTATATATAGTTAAATCGAGTCCTAATGTTCACGTGTTTGTTCATGAACATATTATTATGTTTGAACTTTGTTTGTTTTATAATCGAACTTAAACTTAAGACTTGAACTTGACTTATTTTTTAAACAAACGAACATAAACAAGTTTTTTATCAAGCCGTGCTCAAGCTAATTATAAACAACTTGATTTATTTACAGCTTTATTTCATTTTTTGTTATGGTAGGCTCAATTGAGTTGAAAGATAATAAAAATTCTTATTACTCAAACTTGTTGAGATGAAAATTTATAATTAGTGTGCCATAAAAAGTGATAATAATAGTGGTGTAGATGAAAATAATGTCGGCAACAATTATATTTTTTTGACTGAACAAATTATATAAAAAAAAATAAAAAAAAAGTTGTGAAAATTCGATGTCTCTAGCATTGCTAGAAAGTAGAAAGAGAGTGGAATTTTGGACAAAAAGTACTATGCACGCCTGTCGCGGAATTGTTTTTGGGGGAATCACCGGAAAGGGAAAAGAGAGGAAATTGGTAGGAAAAAGAAGAAGTTGATATCAAGGGAATGGTGTGAAAGACTAATAAAGATGACTACATTAAAGAAAACGCGTGGGCTTTTTTTGAACTTTGTAGGAGTGCGTGGAGCGGTGGAGGGTGGATTCAGAAGGCATATCATCAGAAGTCACGTGTGGGATCTAGCTAGAGTTGCGGTGGAGGGTGGATTTTCAGAAGGCATATCACAGGAAAGGGAAAAGAGACACGGAGCTCTCTCAAGCAGGAGTCACGTGTGGGATCTTGCTAGAGTTGCAATTGTCATAAAATAATTTTTTATTTGCATTTATTACTTTGATCTATTACATGTCAGCAATTACAAAAAAAATTAATTAATTTTATCATTAATTTTGTTATATTTTGGTATTGGAGCTTTGAGAAAAGAATATATGTACAGGCATCGTCACAGATCTGCTCAATCATAATGGCTATATAAATAACTTGGTTCAGCTTTACTTACTTTTTGTTGTGGTAGGCCTAATTGAGTTGAAATATAGTAGAAATTCTAAGTACTCAAGCTCGTTAAGAGGACAATTTGTAATTGGCGTGCCATTAAGTAATGATAGTTATAGTTCACATGAAAATAATGACGCCACCAATTATATTTTGCTAAGTCAACCAATTGTTAAAAAAAAAATATGAAAATTCGACTTTTAACATTGCTAGAAAGAAAGTGGAGGTTATTTGGGAAGAGATTTTTAATAACATTGCTTAAATATTGTAAAAATACATATAAATAAAAAATATATTGTAAAAATATGTGTTGTATTATTTAAATAATAAAAATAATTGTTCAAACATGGTTAAGGTTCTGAAATTTTGGACAAAAAGTATCATGCCAGTAGCAGAATTGTTTTTGGGGAGTCAAAGGAAAGGGGAGAAGAAATTGGTAGGAAAAAGAAAAAGTTGATATCTAGGGAACTGTGAAAGATTTTGGGAGTATTTGGTACATATGTTTGAAAATATGTGTTTTATTGTTTAAAAATATGTGTAAAAATACGTGTGGAGTTAAAAAATGTATAAAAATATATGTAATATTATTTAAAAATTAAAAATGTGTGTTTAAGTCAGTGTACCAAATACCCCCTAAAGATGAGTATGCATGCCTGTAGCAGAATTCTTTCCCATCTTTTTTTTCCTTTCCACCGCTTTAATTTTTTCTTCCAAAATTTAGAGATAGAGCATCTGCTGGTTATGCTCTAACGTAGCACTAATCGAATGACTAATAAATTATAAATTACCTTTTCCACAAAAGTAAAAAACGTGTGGAACTTTGTAGGATTGCAGGCGAGAGGGTATCTCATCCTCACTGATCATCTACTTTTGTTTGATAATTGGAAAAATTATAATGATGTTCTTAAGAAGAAGAGTAATGACATACACATGGCGAATTGTGGCACAAAATTGTGTCAAAATTGGTATCTTCAATATTACTCAAAAAAGAACCGCAAAATCTGTAAGAAAAACTAAAAGGTTTTTTACTTCATATCTGAGTCAATGGTGGAAGACTAGAGAAAAGCTAATTTTCCACAAAAGTAAAAAACGTGTGGACCTCTCGTTGAACTCAGTAGAATTGCGTGAAAGAGGGTATACCTTGGATGCTGCTTAATTTTGTAATTAAATTTTAAATTCTTGCCATGCATTTTAGTTTATTTGATCTTGGGAGAATAAACATTTAGAAATTATTTTTCTACCCAATATATATATATATATATATATATATTGTACGGGGCGTAACCCCCCCTCAGGCCCATTGTTTATTAAAATCTATCACAATGATGCCACGTGTACGAGGCCTTGAGCTTGGGCCTTGAGCTTGGGCCTTGGGTTTTGGGACATTGTGCGAGGTTGTATGTTCTATTGGGCCTACAGCCTTAACACGGACAAGCCTTGATGCCCATCCTAAGCCCAAAAACCATAACGGAGCCATTATAACATGGACAGCAAAGGCGAAACCCTACCAGACAACTCTGACCTGGTCGGGGGTGCAATTTCCCGAGAAAGTGGGACCCTCGATGCCTGATATTGCCCTGGGGAGTATCGTTGCCGAACAAATCTTCTGATGTGAGAATCAGTTCCAATGCCACTCTTACCACCTCCACTCCCAACTAAACACCCACTTAAGGATAATGGCATTGGACCACCTTTTCCACTCACAATCAAGAGTAATCATAACACCTCCACTAATCTTGTACTATAAATAAGAGAGGAGAATGAGGGAGAGGGGGTGTTTTTTTTCAGAGGGCGCTAGAGAGAACAGAGAGCTGAAAACATAAGGAGAGCACTACAAGAGAAAGGAGAGGTAGGTTGAGTTGTTGGGTCTCTAAGCTAAGAACTGCCCATAGTAGGAAATCGAAAACCCACATTACAAATAGATTGTGAGCTCAAGTGTTGAATCAGCCCGTTAGCCTTATCCTTGGTGCGCACATATATATATAAATATATATATATATATTAATACATAAATCTGTTACCAATTAAAAAAAATAGTTCAAACATTCATGTTTGAAGCATAATTTTTTTTATTGATTTGTTTAGGTTTATGGTTAATTTTAACCCTAACATTACTATGAGTCTATGATCTTTGTATAAGTTGGATTCTATGGTTTATATCTTTAAAAATAATATTATTTTTTCTTACCAGTAAATGCATGATCACCTTTGATAGATGTTACAACTCATCTTCAATTGACGAATAAAGTTCTAATAAGAGCATCCGTAGCAAGTGTGCCAACTGCCAAATATTTGGCATTTGGCACACTAAACACCAAAAATTGAGCATTATGAGATATGCCAAATCTCAAAAAAAATGCCACACCACTACAGTACCGTCTCAAATATGAGACAGTACGGACAACAATTGCAAAAATAAGTATTATTATTTTATTGCGTTTTTCTCTCTCCTCTTCCACAGATATCTCTCTCTCTCTGTTACTCTCAGACTTTATCTCATTTATTCTCTCTCTGTCACTCTCTGTCTCTTCCCTCTCCTCCCTGCTCAAGAAAGTTGCTCAAGATCACTCTCCAGTCCTCGCCGCGATCTCGCCGCCTCATTCTCCAGCCCTCGCCGTCGACATCCACAGCCCTCACCACCGACCTTCAGATCTCCCTTAATCGGGTTGTGGGTGTGATATTTGGGATGGGTTTCGATGTGGGTTTTGGGTCGGCATTGTGTGGGTTGTGGGTCGGTTGGGCTGGGGTTTTAGGCCAATCGTTGGTTGAGTTTGGTTGGTTGGTTGAGTTTGGATCGGCGTCTTATTCTCTGGTTTGTTGGTTGGTCGAGTTTTTTTTTTTTTTTTCCTCTTTTGTTGAGGTTTTTGGATTTGGAATTTGTTGGAGGTTTTTTTTTTATTTTTTTATTTTTTATTTTTATGGTGGCGTTGGTGGATGTAGGTTTGTGCCAGTGGTGGCTGTCAGTGTTGTTGTTGCAGTGGATATTGGTGGTTGGTGATTGTGCCGTTGATGTTGTTGATGATAATGAGGAGGAGATAATATATTATTTTAATGTACAGTAAATATTATTTTAATATATAAAATTGAATGATAAAACATCTGATAAATAAGATATTGTAAAATAATGTGGTAAAATAATAAAGTAAACTTTCGTAGCATGTCTAAGAAGCATACTATTTACTATTTACTGTTTTCAGTTCAAGGGCCCAGGTTACGCGTGAGGAGTTTGAAGTGTTATTTTGGGTTTCACACCAAAACTTCCATGATATTGCTACGTAAAATCAGGACAAGTACGGTACCTAGGCTAGAAGCCTAGAAAGTCATAAAAGTTACTTGTCACGCAGTAAGGTAGACTACGTTAATTGAAGTCTCATCCTGTTTGCATACAATTGATGTACAAGATACTTTTTCTTAATACATTCTTTTTTTCACACAAAAATATTATAGACATAAATAATTTTATAATATTTTATAAATTATTATGTGACTTTAGTATTTTCTAAATAATTATTGATAAATAAATATGTGATATTAGTGGTAAATCCAAATTAGAATTAATAAGAATTTGTCACATCAATAATTTGTAAAAATATTATAAAATAGTTTATATTTTTAACATTATTCATTTTCAAATATCAACTTAAAAAGAAAATACATTTTAGTTATCGAAGAGCTGAGTGGACCCACTTTTAAAATGCTAACTTAGAAAATATACTATTGTGGTGGGTTGATTTGTTTGCGAGAGAGGCAATAAAAAAATAAAAAATTGTGTGAGAAATTAGGAAAAAATTTTATTTTAATATGATGAACCTAAGTGAAGATCAGATTTATGGTACATTGTAAAATTGGTTGTTTAAAATAGATAAAGTAGTTTTTTGATTATGCAAAATACATTTTTTTTTTCTTCAATAATTGAACGTGAATGCTAAGAAGCATATAATATTATAATTTTATATACAAGAAAAATAGATCAAAGTTTTTTTTTTTGCCTTTTTAGCTGGCAAAGTTGTCAGATGGACTCCTTCTCTATCCCAGACCAGATGAACGATCAAATGGATCCTGTGACAAAAGAATAAAAATGTAGAACAAAGACACAGATGTGGAGTGAGATAGTAAGGAAAATTAAAAGTATTATAGTGTAGTGATAAGTGTTTTTACCTTTCTTTGTCTTTGGAAGTTTGGTTTTATAGAATTCTGTCTCACTTTGCCATTAGAGGTATAATTGATGTGTCTATATGGTTTTATAGAATTCGGTCTCATTAAATTTTTTTTACTTAAAACTCAATACATAGGTAGGGTAACAAATTGTACACTCAAGTCCAAAACATGCAGGACCTGGGCCCAATAAGTCCGCTGCAATAAATTTGTAGAGAGTGGGTTAAAGAATTAGGTACGAATGGCGTGAATTACGTTCAACCTATTCTTAAAAACAAACTAAAAAGCTAATAGAAAGACTCAAAGCATATTGGGATGATTTGGTATAAGTAAGTTCTTGTTTCGATCCGAGGAGACATCATATCATGTAATTCACGTTCTTTTTCTTTCTTCTTTCTTTTTCTTTTTTTTTAATCAATCCCCCCTTCTCAATGGAGGGGGTGTTACACTATATAATCAACTTCTAGTCATCCTAACCTTACACTTGTCATTCATCTAAGGCGTCACTTGATACTTGTCCCATCAGACCTTTTCTTTGGCTTCCTTGTGAGCTGTGATAGTTTTGGTAGCACTGTTCAGAGGTCTTCTCCACATAAATGCGTCTAGAAAAGTAGTTGCAGGGTATTTAATGTGATGGTAGCAGCCTTTCTTTAGATATTTTGGGATCTTTTCCTTTCCAGTAAGTTCACAAAGGCCATTTCTGTCATCGGAGATTCTAGGAGGATTACTCCAATCGATGGGATTCATCCTTGAATCATACTCTTCTCATCCGAGGACTATACCCTCCTCGGACAGAATCGTCTATTTCCTATGTATGAATCTTTTGAAAATAGAATATTTAATAAATGCCGTTCTGCTCGGCCCATGAGTCTTCTTCGGATTAAACCCACAGCCCAAGATGCATGGCTCTTGGTTATTTGTCCCCACAATAGCCCCTCAAAACTTCAATTTTTCCCTCCCATCCGAGGAGAAAAAAATGAGGTTTTGACTTTTAAGAGATAAAGACAGGTGATATTTAATCCACACGTGCGGGGATATGACTTAATTGCGTTTCATAATTACCTCTGACGCTTCGCAATCCCCAAAGCGTTTATTAATTACTCCAGGAGGCGTCTTGTCCCCTACATCCAACGGTCGATGCGCGGATTTGACGGCTGATATTTCCCTCAGAATTCTGAGCGGGATAACTTCCTTTCTCTCTTTCTATTAATATAAAGCTTTGAGGGAAACCATTTATCTTCTTCTTCAAAGAAATCTCAAGCGCTCCAAAGAACTCTAACGCTCCCACCTCTAAAAAAAGCCAAACTCCCAAATCTCTGTCGCTATTTCTTGTGAGAAGTCTTCGAAGGTCTTCCCAGAAAGCTTTCAGATACTAGCGTACGTGCTCCCGTAAGTTTGTTTAGCTTTTATATTCGAATTTGTCTTCTCGGCCTATCTCCTTGGCCTGCCTGTTTTGCTTCCTTACCCTAAAAAATCACCTACTCTGCCTTTAGGTTGTAAGGAATGGGTAGATTCGAGCGTCTAGTAGATTCCCCCGTAAAAATAGAAGCCTTTAAACAAAAATATCATATACCCTAGGCGGTTGGCCTGCGATATTGTTCCTCAAAAGAAATTGTTTTACCTAGAGAAGCAGGAGAAGTGGTCATTCCTATAATAGCCTTCATAGAAGGGGGAATGGCCCTTCCTATGGGTAGGATAACCCGAGAATACCTTATTAATCATAGGCTATGCCCTCATCAGTGTGCACCCAACATGTTTAGGATTCTAGGGTGTATCGATGCTCTAGACCAGCATCTTCACTTGGGCCTCACATGGCACGATGTGGTTCACCTGTACGAGTGCCACTCGCAAACCGACGGAGAGTTTTATCTCAAGTCCAGGTCGTCCATTGTGAGGCTCATCTCGTGTCTCCCCAAGTCCAACAAAGGGATGAAAGATGACTACCTCATCGCTTCAGGGGCATGGCACGATGGTCGACCCTGCCCAACTCGGGAGAGAGAGACAGGTGGGATACCTTAGAGTTAGATCCCCTGACATAGGATTTAGATTTTTATCCCCCATCCATGTTTCCCATTGTAATCTCTTTTGATAATAGACTTTCATTGTTTAATCGTATCTGACTTTTTGGTTACTTCTGCAGATAGGACGCTTGTTGCTCCTCGGCTAAGTTTCACCAACGTGGTTGCCCTCAACTACCTTCTTCGGTCAGAAATTTTTCTGAGCGAGGATCGACAATTACAAGCTGTTCACCTCGTCCTAGATTTCAAACCCATTTCGAGGGTTTTTCAGGAAGTTGGTAACGCTATCAGAGCTGGTGATCGTCGAATTAACCGTATCGACGTGTCAAAACCAGACTTTCTGGCCCGAGATGATCTTCCTCCTGTCATCCTGCCAGTCTCTCAAATCCCTCCTCAGCTTGTGCTTCCACTGCAACAAGTCCCTCTCGGAGCTGAAGTTGCAGAAGAAGAGGAAATCGCTTCTTCGCGGCTGTCCTTAGAAGAGGAAATAGATCAGTTCCGCTTTGAAGGAGAGGAAGGCAGACCAGAAAGGCCTGTGCAGCTCTCGGATTCTGAGGACGACTCTGACAGACTCTCCGCAGCTATTCAGCCTACATTAATTGTTTCCCGAGTGGATACAAGTTCAGAAGAACAATGAGAGATAAGTCCGAAAGGAAGGCCGTCCTTGAAAGGCTTAGTAGCCAATAGAGGCAATAAAGGAGCCTCGAAAGGCACATCCCAGACTTTGGCTCCTGCCAATCTACCACCTCCGCCTTCTCTTCCTGCTGATCTTGGACTACACGTCATCCCAGATTTGAAGAAGAAGAGACCAATGCAGGAAATAGAAGAAGGTGAGGTGATCCCTCCGAAGGGCCCCAAACAGCAGAAGACTAAAGATCCAAGGGATAATAGGGTAAGCTCTGTTAACAGCAGAGAAGATGCTGAAGTGCGCCGACAACAGCGCTTCTAGGCTCCTCGGATAGAGTTGGATGGGACTCAAATTCCCTGGGATGCCGCTATCAGGGAGTCCCAGAGAGGTCACTCGGCCCATCTTGCTCAAGCTTTAGAGCAACCCCTTTTGCTCCCACGGGATATGGAGGCTCTCAGGCGTACCAGGCAGCCCGAGCTTTTCATGTCCTTAAAGAAGGATCTCGCCCTGGTAGGCTAAATTTATTTTATGAATTAAACATTAAAAAGTTATTGATCTTATCAGTGTTATTATACTTGCTTTTACATACATGACTTCTTTGCCATTGTTATGCAGGTCACTCAACAAGTCTATGTGGCCGAAGAGTGGGTTCGAAATGCCCATAACAGATGTGAGGCTGAGTCCCACTCTCGGGCGTGAAGTTGAGAAAACTCTCGGGAGCTTGAAAGAGGAAAAAATGTAGCTGGCCGAGAAGCTGAAGATTTCAGAGCGAGAATGCTCAAGTGCCAAGGCAGGGCTAAAAAATGTTGAGGCTCAGGCCGAGGACCAGCAAAAACAGCTCTACACAACCCAGCTAAACTTGGCTACTGAGAAAGCAGTGGTGTTAAGCCTGAAAGCTGAATTGCAGAAAGCTAAGGAGGCAGCACTAAAGGCGATGGAAGCTGCTAAGTCCGCAGAGGAGGCGGCATATGAACGCGGAGTAAGGGAAACAGAGGAGAGGCTGACCGAGGAGGTAGCTGAAGTGTGTAGGGAATATTGCACGGAGACTTGGGTAGAAGCACTTAATCGTGCAGGGGTTCCTGCTGATTTCGAGCTGAGGAAACCTGAGAACGTGTTCTTCCCCGAGCACATCAGAGAGATTCCAACCAGCCCTCTGGTGGCCACTAATCTACCCCTCCCTCCTCCTGAGCAGATAGCTATTGTAAATGCCCTGTCATAGCTGCTGAGGCTTCCAAGGGAGTTGTCAAAGATAAATCCGCCGAGGATTCCCTTACCATAAAGGACGTTGTTTCTCAGGCCAAGGCAGTTAAGAAAAAATCTGATGCTGAGGATGCCAAGATCAAGGCTATATGTCCCGAGAAGGATTCTCAATCTTCGAAGAAGTAGTTGTAGGATTTTTTTTTTTTTTTTTAAGTGTAGCTTCTGCCAAGACTTACGATGTACTTATCTTTTGTATTTAAAGAATAGACTTGTCTTTCCTACTTTTTGTATTTATACCTTTGCCATTTGCTTTCGTTAAAAATTGAGATAACTTCCTATTTACAAGCTAAGGCTTTTCATAAAATATTTGTAACGGATGAGCTTATCATGCTCTTATTTTAAGGACTGACCTTTTCGTGATAAAGAATGACAGCAAAAACTTGTTATAACTTAAGATCCATTGAATACTTTATAAAAAATACTAGGAAATTAATTCAATTGTATATGGTCAGAGGGCCCTGCAATAACTTAGGATTCATTTTATCATTCTAATAAACTGTTATTGTCTACTAACACATAAGTGTATTAACTTCCCCAAAGCATCTGGTCCGAGGACATCAGGCATGACTAAGGTTCTGTTTAAACACTTTTATAATAAACATAAGTGTAGTAATTTCCCCAAAGCATCTGATCCGAGGACATCAGGCATGACTAAGGTTCTGTTTAAACACTTTTATAAAAAACATAAGTGTAGTAATTTCCCCAAAGCATCTGGTTTGAGGACATCAGGCATGACTAAAGTTCTGTTTAAACACTTTTATAATAAACATAAGTGTAGTAATTTCCCCAAAGCATCTGGTCCGAGGACATCAGGCATGACTAAGGTTCTGTTTAAACACTTTTATAATAAACATAAGTGACAGGAATTCCCACCTCTTCACACAACACACGAGTTTAATGATAAAGGAAATTCTTATTAATAATAATACCTTTTCAGGTTGTTTACATTCCAAGGACATGGTATTACACGTTCGTCTAAATCTTCCAAAAAATATGCCCCTATATCTGCTTCAGAGATGATGCGATATGGTCATTCCCAATTGGGCCCTAGCTTTCCCCATGCTGGGTTTTTTGCAGTGCCCAGAACTTTCCTCAAGACTAAGTCACCAGGCACTAGTGGCCTTAGCCTTACTTTAGCGTCGTATCCTTGCTTAAGTTTGTGTTGGTAGTACGCCAATTGGACCAGTGCATTTTCCCTTCTTTCTTCAACGAAATCTAAGCTTCTTTCTAGCAGATTATCATTATTATTCGAATTGAACGAGCTGCTTTTTAGCGTTGGAAACCCTGTTTCCAAAGGAATGACAGCTTCGGCACCATAAGTCATCGAAAAGGGGGTTTCCCTCGTTGACCTGCGAGGTGTGGTTCGATAGGCCCACAGGACATGCGGCAGTTCTTCCACCCATCTCCCTTTTACATCATCTAACCTCTTTTTCAATCCGTTTACTATGACTTTGTTAACGGCCTCGGCTTGTCCGTTCCCTTGGGGATAAGCTGGGGTGGAATATCTATTCGTAATTCCCTATTCGCCGCAGTATCTCCTGAAGGCCTTATTATCAAACTGAAGACTATTGTCCGAGATAATAGTACGAGGGACCCCGAACCGAGTGACGATGTTCCTCCAAATGAATTTCTTAGCGTCCACATCCCTAATGTTTGATAAAGGCTCAGCTTCAACCCACTTAGTAAAATAGTCAGTGCCGACCAGCAGATATCTCTTGTTTCCTGCTGCTTTGGGAAAAGGCCCGACAATATCCAAGCCCCATTGAGCAAATGGCTAAGGGCTGGTTAGTGGATTAAGGATCCCTCCTGGTTGGTGTATGTTTGGTGCGAATCTTTGGCATTGGTCGCACTTCTTAACGTACTCATGTGCTTCTCTTTGCATATTTAGCCACCAGTAGCCTTGCGTGATGGCCCTATGAGATAAAGACCTGCCTCCAGTGTGGCTCCCACAAATCCCCTCGTGTAGCTCTTCTAGGATGACCTCTGTCACTTCAGGATGAATACACAGTAGATATGGTCCGGCAAAAGAGCGCTTGTATAATTTTCGATCTTCGGACAACCAGAAGCGAGGTGCTTTTCTTCGTATTTTTTCTGCCTCCAATTTACTTTCCGGCAAGAGGTCTTCTTTAAAAAATAATATGATGGGATCCATCCAGCTAAGTTCCACTCGGACCTGACAAATCTGGGCCAACTTCCCCCCTGCCTCCGTGGGCTTGTACAAGTCTTCTACGAGGATAATTCGAGGTAAGCTCTGCGCCGAGGAGGTTGCAAGTGTAGCCAGAGAATCTGCATGCGAGTTACTACTTCTAGGGATGTGCAGCAGACTGAATGATTCAAATTTTAACCGTAACTGTTTAACTTGACTTAAATACTTCTGCATTCTTTCATCCATTGCCTCTAATTCACCCTTGACTTGACCAACAACTAATCTGGAGTCTGAAAATATTTTTACTTCTTTTCCCCCCATCCTTTGAACCATGGTCATTCCTTCCAGCAGAGCTTCGTACTCGGCCTCATTATTGGTGGCTAAGAAACCCAACCTCAACGATTTCTCTATTGTGAGTTATTCAGGAGAGATTAGGACCAGTCCCAATCCAGAGCCCCTTTGATTTGCTGCACCGTCGACATACACTTTCCAGCATAGGGGTTCTTGCAGTGAGACGATGCCAACCGATTTTTCATCCATGTGCTGCGGTGCTGGCACATTCTCTAACGAGGCTTCAGCAAATTCGGCTACCAGGTCTGCGAGGATTTGACCCTTGACAGAGGTGCGAGGCATGTACTTGATGTCAAAAGCCCCTAGAATTGTACCCCATGTAGCAATCCTGCCGGTATAGTCAGCACTTCGAAGTACAGCCCTAAGGGAGTTGAGTTAAGATGATGACAATGTGTGCCTGAAAATAGTGGGGAAGCTTCCGCGTACCATGTACCACAGCCAAGATGGCTTTCTCCAATGGTAAATAACGCACCTCGGCCTCATGTAACGATTTGCTAACATAGTAAATCGGCCGTTGCACGCCACCGTCAACTCGGATCAACACCAGACTTACAGCATGAGGGGCCACGGCGATGTAGGCGAACAGAACCTCATCCTCCTGAGGACTGGACATGATGGGAGGCTGAGAAAGATACTCCTTAAGCTGCTGGAAGGCCTTAGAGCACTCCTCGGATCACTCGAATCCCTTCCACTTTTTCATCAAGAGGAAGAAAGGCCGGCATCTGTCTGCTGAACGAGAGATAAACTGATTTAAGGCGGCAATCATTCCAATAAGTTTCTGGACCTCTTTGGGATTACGAGGAGAGTGTAAATTGTTAATCGCCTTAATTTGATCGGGGTTGACTTCGATTCCTCTGTGGGTTACCATGTATCCCAGGAATTTGCCCGATCCCACACCAAACGAGCACTTGGAAGCATTTAGGCGCAACTTGTGTTTCCTCAAGATTTCAAAGATGCTTCCGAGGTCATCAACGTGCTCGGACACCACCTTGCTCTTCACCACCATATCGTCTATGTAAACCTCAATGCTTCTTCCTAATTGAGGCTCGAACATTCTCGTCATCATCCTTTGATAGGTTGATCCTGCGTTTTTTAGACCGAAAGGCATCACCTTGTAATGGTAGTTTCCGATGGGGGTGACAAAAGCAGTCCTCTCCTGGTCTTCCAAGGCTAAGGGTATTTGGTGATATCCTTGAAAGGCGTCCAAGAAGCTCATCCGAGGATGTCCCACTGTCGCGTCCACCAACTGATCTATTCGTGGCATGGGGAATGGATCTTTTGGGCAGACCTTATTTAGATCGGTAAAGTCCACGCACACTTGCCACTTGCCACTCTTTTTCTTTACCACCATAGTATTAGCCAGCCATTCAGGGTAAAACACCTCCTTGATAGCCCCTGCTTGCTTAAGCTTTCTCACCTCTTCCTTAACAGTATCTACATGCTCCTTAAATGGGCGCCGAGGTGGTTGCTTTTTTGGAGTAATGGATGAGTTAACGTTTAAGTGATGACAGATAAAGGTCGGATCCACCCCTAGGGCCTCGTAAGCGCTCCAGGCGAATACATCAACGTTCTTCTTAAGAAATTCTATCAACTCCTCTTTCTCGCGAAGCGGCAACTGGGACCTGACTTGAAAATATTTCTCCAGATCATCCCTTATAATGATCTTCTCTAAGTCATCACATTTTGCCTCCTCGGAATGCCCATTGATAGGCAACTCTAGAGTTTTTAATTGCTATGAACTTCCCTCAGCAGCTATCGACGATTCAACCTCAGGTTGATGAGATATGGCGGCCACCAAGCATTGTCTAGCCATGGACTGGTTTCCAAGGATTTCTCTAACCTGACCCTCGGAAGGGTACTTCACCCTTTGATGCAGAGTAGAGGAGACAGCCCCTAGAGTGTGAAGCCAAGGTCTGGCCACAATAGCCGTATACGGTGAATAAACGTCCATCACAATGAAATCAACCTCCACCACCTCAGGACCGGTTTGTACAGGTAGCCTAATCTGACCTTTCGGCATAACGGTTCTTCCCTATAAACTAACTAAGGGCGAGTCATAGGCGGTTAGATCCTCGGACTTTAACCCAAAACCTTTAAACAGGTTGGGATACATAACCTCCACGGCACTCCCTTAGTCCACCAACACCCTCTTCACATCATACCCACCTATCCTAAGTGTAATCACCAAGGCATCGTCATGGGGTTGGATAGTTCCGACCTTGTCCTCGTCTGAAAAACCCAGAACTGGTTGGATTTCCATCTTGGTTCTCTTTGACTTAAGATTATTATCCTCGGCGAGTGACCGAGCCACAAACATCACTCTGTACGGACAGGATCCTGTTCTCTTGGGGGCAGCGAAGATGACATTTATCGTTCCTAGGGGGGCCTGAGGAAGCTCCTCTTCTAGAATCAAACCCAGCCTGTCCTGCTTGGCTGCTGGAATGATACAACAGATCTTTCAATCTTCCTTCTCGGACCAACTAATCCAAATGGTCCCATAAATTCCTGCAATCTTCAGTAGTATGTCCTTAATCTTGATGATATTGGCAATAGAGGTTTTGGTTACGCCTCATAGCGTTCCTAGCCATTTTGTTCGGCCATTTAAAGAACGACTCGTTCTTAATTTTTTCCAAAACCTGATGAACTGGTTCTCGGAATACCGCGTTGACAGCTTGGGTGTTGGAGGAATCTGACTGCCCGACGAACTCTCTCCGAGGCCGATTGTTACTGAATCGGTCCGACCTGAAATCCCTACGCTCCTGAAGGTTAACCTTTGTTTTACCCTTTCCTTGCTGCTGGTCTTCTTCAACTCTTTTGTACTTGCTTATTCGATCCATAAGCTGACGCACACTGGTGACAGGTTTACCAGTGAGGGACTTCCTTAATCCATGCTCTGTAGGTAAGCCGCCTTTAAAAGTACTGATGGCCACGTCCTCAAAGTCACCATCTATTTCATTGTACGTCTCCCAATATCTGTCCGAGTACGTTTTCAGGGTTTTCCCTTCCCGCATGGACAAAGACAATAAAGAATCCAAAGGGCGAGGTACCCTACTGCATGTGATAAAACGAGAGCCAAAAGCCTGCGTAAGTTCCTTAAAGGAATTTATGGAGTTAGCTTTCAACCCATCGAACCACCTCATGGCCACGAGTCCCAAACTGGAGGGAAAAACTTTGCACATCAAAGCCTCGTCCCTAGAGTAGACAGCCATTTTCTGGTTGAACTGGCTTATGTGCTCTACTGGATCTGTTCGGCCGTAGTAAGTGGTGAAAGTGGGTTGATGGAATCGCCGAGGAAGTTCTGCCCTTTCAATCTGCCGCGTAAAGGGGGATCTAGAGATTTGATTTAACGCCTTGCTCATGGCGTCATTTTCTAGGCCCTTAAGAGGCGGACTCTTACGTTTCCGCTTATGAACGTTTTCCTCGTCATAGGAAAAAGACTCGCTCGGTGGTATCCTAGACCTGCGTCTGTACGTAACATCCTCTTCATCATTGGAAGAAACGCCAGAACTAGAAGGAGCTCATCGTTGGTGTGCATGGCGTAGCTCCCGCTTTAAATCATCGATTTCCCTCTGCATGGCCCTGTTACTCCGCTCCTGAGGGAAGTGACTCCCCATTTGTGGGTGACTTCTGCTAGTCTGTGTGGTATGCGGGCTACCCTCCCTATCTCTTCTACGTTCAAGATTATGGAAGGCATCTTGTTAATGGGAGCCCCTAGATTCCTGCTGATGGGGACCTGATCCTACCATGGTCAAACGTTGCACTCACTATTACACAAATTCTTTCCCACAGACGGCGCCAATTGTAGGGTAACAAATTGTACACTCAAGTCCAAAACATGTAGGACCTGGGCCCAATAAGTCCGTTGCAATAAATTTGTAGAAAGTTGGTTAAAGAATTAGGTACGAATGGCGTGGATTACGTTCAACCTATTCTTAAAAACAAACTAAAAAGCTAATAGAAAGACTCAAAGCATATTGGGATGATTTGGTATAAGTAAGTTCTTGTTTCGATCCGAGGAGACATCATATTATGTAATTCACGTTCTTTTTCTTTTTTCTTTTTTTTTTTTTTTTTTTAATCAATCCCCCCTTCTCAATAGAGGGGGTGTTACACTATATAATCAACTTCTAGTCATCCTAACCTTACACTTGTCATTCATCTAAGGCGTCACTTGATACTTGTCCCATCAGACCTTTTCTTTGGCTTCCTTGTGAGCTGTGATAGTTTTGGTAGCACTGTTCAGAGGTCTTCTCCACATAAATGCGGCCAGAAAAGTAGTTGCAGGGTATTTAATGTGGTGGTAGCAGCCTTTCTTTAGATATTTTGGGATCTTTTCCTTTCCAGTAAGTTCACAAAGGCCATTTCTGTCATCGGGGATTCCAGGAGGATTACTCCAATCGATGGAATTCATCCTTGAACCGTACTCTTCTCATCCAAGGACTATACCCTCCTTGGACAGAATCTTCCGTTTCCTATGTATGAATCTTTTGAAAATAGAATATTTAATAAATGCCGCTCTGCTCGGCCCATGAGTCTTCCTCGGATTAAACCCACAGCCCAAGATGCATGGCTCTTAATTATTTGTCCCCACACCTAATAATATCTCAATAAACTCCCACTTGGATTTGGATTTTCAAATGTGCATTAGAATTGATTGGGAATAGTTGTGCCTATTTTTTAAGGGTGCTGTTAACGGGTGCTGCACAACTCTCGTTAATGTGATAAAAATTGAAATAAAATTTTCATGTCTTTTTAAGGATGTGGACAAAGTTGATTATGTAATAGGCGTGTGTCAGTGTAGAGTTGGAAAGTCAAATCATTTTACAACCGGACCAAAATTCCCTTGAACCCAAAATTGAAAAAGCGTGTTTTTTATCTCTAAATTACCCTCAGCCTTATTATGAACTCCCAAATTTATCCCCACTCTATAAGCACAAAATACACACAGAAAAGGCATATAGATAAAATTATAGCAACATCTGGGTATGGACAAGGACCTCCATCAGACCATCACTGATCTCACTCTAACATCAAATTTAAATTTTCTAACACCGTTGGGTCAAGATGATGAGTCCTCTGATGCATCATGTAACTTCAATTCCAATTTGGTTTTGGGGATACAGAGTGAGAAAGGAGTTGGTCTTGGGTGAAATTGAGAAAAATTAACTCTTAATGCTTTTCAATTGGCAGGTAAGAGGATGGATGAGAAATTTGAGAGAGTGGGTTCTTTGAAGATGTGTGTGCGTCAGTGCGCGAAGGAAAATGAAGAAATGTAGAAGAAATGAAGAAGAATGAAGATAAAGGTGCGGAGGAAAGCAGATAAAGGAGATGAAGAAAGTGGATATTTGTGAAGAAATGGGTGGATGAGAAAAAAAGAGGAAAAAAAATTAAAAAAGAAAAGAAAACAAAGGTCATACGTGGGTGGGTGTTAGGAAAGGGTATAAAAAAACCTTTTATTTAATAAAAAAATATAATTGAATATAATGATTGATGGGACTATGAAATATATACATTTCATGGTGTTTACCAATGCTAAGATATAATTAAGTACAAGTGATGCTACGTTTACAATATTTTTACAATAAATTATTGATGGTTAGTTGTTATTCGTTCAAATTTGAACCTAACATTAAGATTATTTTTTTGCCCCAATAATAACAACCAATAACAACCTGCCACTTAGAATTTGTTGTAAAAATATTGTGAAAATGTTGTGAACGTATCATTTCTCATTAAGTATAAAAGGCCTGATATTAAAAAAAAAAATTATGAAAGAAACTATAATCCCTTATATTATATTATATATAATAAAAGTTACGCTTAAACACGATGGCTGCATCAAGTGACTTCATCAAATTGTAAATTTTTTAAATTTTTAGATTTTAAGAAAAAATATATATAATTTTTCTTCTCCTATCATTTCTAAATGGATAAAAACCTTAAAGAACTAAATAAAAGTTGCTTCACATGATACAAATCTTAATTTGATTATAGTTGAATTACACTTGCTGTGCTTAATATGTCTCCGTGCAGTTTCCTTTAAGGATTATGCATGTATTCAAATTGAAATAAAATTATATTAACCTTAGACTTTTTGTTTAAAGTTGCAACGTACCAAACATTTGCATCTATGGATTGAGCTTTGAGATGTTTGTTTCCCAAAAAAAACAATGCATATGATCTCAATTTGCAATTAATGCTTCTAAAAGAAATTGCAATTAATGCGGTGACATATCATAATGTGGTGATATGGGGTACTACAAATCATATTTGCATCTACAGATCATAATGTGTCAAGAATCCTTAACCCGAACACAACCTATTTATTAAATAGGTCAACCTAATCCGACACGTTCAATTCGTTTAATTAACAAGTCATGTAAAGGTCAATACAAATGACTCATTTAATAATCTATTTGATTAATAGGTCATACCTAACATATATAATTTTTTATCAATTCTCATATATCTAAAATTAAAATTCAATTATAACTACAAATATAGTAATAAACATATAAAAACAAACCATTAATGAAGCAATAATATCAAAATAAATAATAACTTTATAAGCTAAACGGGTCAAACGGGTCTGACAAGTTTGCATGTTGAACATGAACATGACCCATTTATTAAACGGGTTAGCCGTGTCAACCCAAATATGACCTGAACCCATTTAATTGTAGACACTCGATTTTGCACCCATGATTTAATCAAGGAAGATGACTGAGGTGACCATCCATGTACAAAAAAAAAAAAATCATTGTTGCATCACATGCATCATTTTGTTCTTGCATCACATACATCAATTTGTTCTTGCATTACATCCAAATCGGACCGTCAGATCGAAAGATATCGCATGATCAAGTTTGCACGGTCAGCATGCATTGTATGGGGTGAAACCGATCACGGGTGATTAATTGAAATTAATTTTGATTGGTTGATGATTAAAATTAATTAAATGAATTTATGTGATTGGTGGAGTATTTTTCTTAAAATGAGATTTGTTGCATGGGATTAAAACAAATAAGCTGATAATATTTAAAGACCGTGGATAATTAGGCTTTTGGGATAGTTATATTCAAAATAATTAATTTAAAAGTCATAATTATCACTTTGGAATGAGATTATCATGAAAATAACTCTGAAATTCGTCCAAATACAGTCTTAGAGTTGGAAAACACCTCAAAAACGTGCTAATCAAGTAACAGATTTCAGATTCATGTTCTGAGGAACTTTTGGCATAGTAGAACTCAAAATTCGGACTAAGCTATTTCTGAAAAAGTTGTAGAGAGTCGAATTTCCTTCAGCTATCAAAATTTCAGCTTAATCCGAATTTTGAGCAAAGAGATATGATCAAAATACGAAACTGATTCTGATCTGAAAAATTAGCTTACTTATATTACATTACAGTCTAGATACTTATATTTTCGTAATTTATAGAATTTTTTTTGGTTGTATA